>JASDQU010509043.1:12663-24224 GCA_032191745.1 Picea mariana | reverse complement strand
GCGAATTCCGAAACTCCAATAGGGGAAAGGACTGTGGTCTTGTGGACCAGCAGGTCACATGCGAAAAGAGTTAGTCGGAGGGAGCTAAGGAGTGCAAAGAGGGGTCATCGGAGATCGAGAATCGGGGATTTGCAAGGCAAGTTGTCTACGACCTCACAAGGGCCGATTTCCTGACGGGGAAATTCCCGATAGGAGCAAGGTAAGCATTCCAAGAATATTCATCGGGGTTCGGGGATTTGTAAGACCCGATCTCGTGAGTGCAGAACCCGCGATCACGCGAGGCTCGATTTCCCGATTTGGAGTAGGGAGATCATAAGAGGCATTCTGTGGGTATTGATAACTTCCGATAAGGGAGTTGAAGAGCAATTTAGCTCTTCGGGCCGAAGGAAGAGAAGGTCCTAAGGAAGCGGATGTGCCTGGGTGGCGCGTTAGCGTCATTCAATAACTATCTTCATTGGGATTAGGATTGGGCCTGACACCCATAACTGTTCTCATACGGTGCCAATGACTCCTGCGATTCCATCCTGATGCCTCGAGGCCATGAATGGTCTTTGTCTATGACCAATGTGAGCTTTGCAGGTGGTAGTCTGACAGCGTATGAACATGGGTGATGTGGAGTGAGGTGCTTTCAGCCTTTGGCGCAACTTCTCTATAAGGGGGGTAAGTCCCAAATAAGGGGGGTCAGGTCCACACAAAAAAACATTTGCTGAAAAATGATAGGTATGACTACAATCAGGGAAAAGAGAGGAATCCAATGGGATAGGGTTCAAATAATGGTGTTGATAGAATCCAAAAAATTTCTTTTTTGAACTCCTGTGGAGTTATACTCCGATCTAAAGAATATTGTAGTGTTGAATGGCCCAAATTCTTAACAGGAAAAAATGTGTAGTAGTTTCGTAACCAGAATGTAGGAGGTAAAGTTGCACAACAATAGATTTTGTTTGTTCTGTTTCTGTTTCCGTCCCAAGGGTTAGGGTATTCAAGGTTTCTATAGACAAGGGTTTACCCTATGCTATAACTCTGTTACATACGTGTGGGGTCCAACAATAGTAATCGACCCAATAGCTTAGGGAACTAACTAAGGAGGCTAGACCATGCCCTTAGTCATACTACATGACTACCCAAGTAATAGAGAGTATCTTCCCAAGTGTTGTTCTCGGTGGCACTATAGTAGTTAGGCGGCTGATCAATTTATCTACAAAGGGATTTAGAATATCTAGGCTGATCCATATACATTTGTTGTCTAATGCACTACCACTCGAAGGGGTACCAACATGGGTTACAAGGGTGGCCAACAATGTGCTCTTAAGTACCACTTGTATTTCCTATGTGTATGCTTCCCCAACTGTGGATTTATGCGCTGAACGACATATCTATGTAGCTTTAAGACGTCAGAATACGTCTCTACCTTGAAACAATAACCCACAATTTTCTGTAAAGGAAAGTGCTATGATACCACTTGTAATATACTGGATCTATATAATAGTTGAAAACATAAATATTGTAGAGAATAACATCAGAACAACACAATAGATGAAACCACAACACCAAAATAATACCTTTATTGATAGGAAACAATGTTGACTTGCCTCTTCAAGGGGGCAACCTCCAACAGAGCAACGCTTCAGTACAATAATTCTCAAGACAAAAATTCCCATTCCCTCAACTCCTATTTATACTAAATCTATCTACCAAAAGAACCATCTAGAGGAACATCTTCTAGAAGAGGAAGCTTCTATTAGGTCTTCTTACGTTTGACTTATTATTCCTTATTACTAGGCCTTATTAATATTGGCCTTTATTACATGAAAAATGTATTATTATACCTACATGAGGGGTTAGGGAGGCTAGGTCCCTAACAAAATGGTGCAAAAAGAATGAAATCCAAGTGGATCCCCTCTAGATCCTAAGTAGGCTAGTGGCTCTTGAACCTCCCCCCACATCTCCAGGGCCTATATCCTGAATTCCATCATGGACTCATGGGTTGTGCCCCAATCCATTTGGTGTCTCAGGATTCATGCGGTTTGGGTGAAGGCAATACTCATTCAAAGATGCATATGCCACCCTCTTGGTTTAGGGGAGTTTCCCCCCATATCATCTATGTGGAGTAATATTTGGAATATTGATGGCCTTATAAAAAACAACATATTTTGTTGCTTGTCGGTACATAACAAGGTCTTAATGGGGGGGAATTTGCAGAAAAGAGGATTTGATGTCCCATTTAGGTGTTCTCTCTGTCGTAGCTTGGAGGAAACCAATAAACCTTTATTTCTAGAGTGTCCATACTCCACGAAGGTGTGGTCCTTAGCACTACAATGTGTCTCTCCTTGCATCCAATGGCTTGACAAACTCAATAATATTTTTAGTAAATGACAAACCGCATACATGGTATCTATGAAGAATAAACAAGCCTTTAAAATATCCTTTTTAGCATTGCGTAAATTTTTTGTATGGAAAATAACATGAAATCATGTAATATTTGTGGAGGAATATGCTCCTTGACTGAGGTGGCTTCAAAGAGCCTAGTATTGATGGTGGAGCATCTTAATATGAAGCTTCAAAAGTTTTTTAAACAACAACTATTGACCAATGCATAAGAGACGTGGTTTAAATAACTTTTTCCCAAACAAGACCACACCTCAAAGGGCATCCCCAAATCCAAAGGTAGTAAATACTACATACCTTCTTAGTAGTTACATATTTTAACACCAAAATTCAAAGATTGGAAACACTTACAAAAGTTGCATGTTTTGATCTTTGACGAAGCCTTTGAAGGAAACCCTAAGGCGACAAGTGTAGGTGGGGTTCTCTTCTCCCTAGGAGGAAACATTAAGCTACTTTTCTCTTGGAATATCGAGAAAGCTACAAACAACTAGGTCTAGTCATATTATTTGCTCCAAGGTTTGAAGTTGGACCGATAATAGGGTATAAGCTCTCTTCTAATCCTAGGGGACTCCAAGGTGATCCTTAATCATTTGAGAAAAAACACATTGTCGAAAGATATGAAGCTTGCATAAATATTTCAATGAATAGATATGGAGGTGGAAGCATTCCTCTCCTACGTTCCTCACCACATTCTCCGCCACAATAAATCCATGTCAGATACACAAGCGAACCTAGATTTGAGAGACCCCTTAGAATCTTTAAGGGTAAATGGGCACATTTCAACTATACCAATTCCATGATTTATCAAAAGGTTTGGTGCATACAGGGAAAAGGTGGCATCAAAGACGTTGTTATGGAGATCAACGAAGCGACAAGATGAGGACACATACCCAGGCTTCCACTTCAGATTATCCAAATTAAATCATGACATGACCGGGTAAAGATTTCACATGCAAGAACTTATTTTCCTCCCATGCGAGAGGACTACATGGTACTTTCTCCCCTATCCCGCATAACAAAAGGATATAAAGCCCGTCAGCCAAAATTGCATGTGCGCAGATAGATTCAAGGATGATTATGTCCTTTCTCCTGGTTGTATTGGTCCTTGGATTCATGGCTTCTGTACTGCATCGATGGGAGATTGTGTTACCTTGGATCGATCAACGAATACAAAATTATGATGAGGCCGACAACGCCCCTCTTCGTCACCTGCTTAGTTCGTGGGAGATTACTTTAGGAGCTCTGTATTTGATGGAGGTAAATCAATCCCCGATGTGGATGCTGCTCTTCTTGGGATGGGAGAGACTTTTAATTGTGCCACCCTCGGTTCATTCACAAAAGGATAACATGCAACAAGGGTATGGATATTTGGATTTGAAGGAAATTGAATCGACATCATACAGATCAGAAGTTGTATAAGAAGTACAGACCATGGTGAGGCGTCGAACATGCATATCAATATGGATACATGAAATAAGAGACAAGGAACATGTGCAGTTGGTTTAGTATATTCAAACTCTGCAGATCCAGGTGTAAGGTTTATCCACTAAGTTTCTCACAACGATGGAAATATTGGTAGAGCAGAGGCAGGAACAACATCAACTTCAAGATGAATGTGCAATAATTCATTCTGAAGTGGAAGACATGAGGACTCAACCAAGATCCCAATCTCCAACCCGATCATTGTCTATCAATTCTAAGGAATCTTCATCTCTCGATCTGTAGTAGCACCTCCCAGATCTCAATTCACCACCAGAACAAATGGAATAAGAGCCAGGAAGGAATGCCACCCCTAGCTAATTTATAAGTAGATGTTTTGCTTTTATATTTTGTTCCTAGGTATCTTTTATAGGTTATATTCAAAAAAACAATTTTGATAATTTATAAGTAAATGTTTTGCTTTTGTATTTTGTTCCTAGGTATCTTTTATAGGCTATATTCAAAAAACAATTTTGATATATTGTATAAGATACAATTAGACTTAATCTCTGTGAGCATTTTTGATAAATATTAGCCTGTTTTTGCCTCTTCTTCAAAGGTTGAATTTTGAATTTTGTAGGCTTCCTTCCTTTTTAAGTACATGCAAACCTATTAATAAAATTTTCTCTGGTTCTTTTGAAAAAAAAATGCTTTGATATGTATAATTATTTGGTCACTTGAACAATGCAATGCTATAAGACTTGATAACTTATTCAATTGTGATAATAATCCAAGTAATATTATCAAACTAATTATATTAAGTTCAAAACATTTGTTTTATAATCAATCAAACACCCCATTCACAATAGTCTATGACTACAATTTCAATGTTGAAACATTCATTTAAACGAGAGATTTCCCGTCGCAATATCACAATACATAAGCCACACACACACACACACACATATATATACAAAGAATAATATCACCCATGATTGTAACTAATGAGAGGGAGACTAGGGAAATCTATTGTCAACAAGATAGGAACTTAGAGACCTTACAGACAAAAATATACTCACTACCCCATCATTTTCTTTATCCAAACCACCACCTCCATGATTGTAACTAATGAAAGGGAGACTAGGGCAATCTATTGTCAACAAGATAGGAACTTAGAGACCTTGCAGACAAAAATATACTCACTACCCCATCGTTTTCTCTATCCAAACCACCACCTTATAGCCAGCCAACCCACCCACACTACTTTCACCCAAGAACTATATGACACATCTTGTCATTTTTGTAAGACACATCTTTCCCATCAAGTCTTGTGCATGCATGCATGAGCTTATTGTTACTCAATATGTCTTCCCATCGAGTCCTATGTGTTCATGCTTAAAAATATTTACTCAACTAAAAAAACATAAGGTAATAAGTCATTTTTCATAGGATATAATTAATTAGAAGCAAGACATAATACACATCAAATTATAGTTGGATTGAATATGCTAGGAAAACTAGAGATCTCATAATCTAGGCAAGCATTCGAGCAAGAGAATGGAGCAATCTCAAGGTATTGATATTGTTTCTATTCTTATTGTGAGAAATATGAAGACTATTACTCCATAAAAAGGTTGATGTACTTAAATCCAACTAGTTCTACATTGGAACTAATGGACAAGCTAATTGAACACAATGAAAGGTGGAAGAAAGTGGCATCAATAATCTTTAATACCTTCATGCAATGGTGAAAGAAGTGTTTTAATTACACTCACCAGTTCCTCTACTCCTCTCACAAAAAAACATACATGAGCATGCAATTGTAAACTTGTGAGCAACACGAAGAAACCCTAAGATTGAGATAAGATCAAAACATACATCTTGAAAATGAAACAATAATATATGTGAGAAAATATTAAATACAACCTAGCTTCGAGAAAAAATTGTTACTCTTTTTTTTTTCAATATAACCAAACTTGATTCCCTTCAACATTCCCTTTCCCAATTTCAAAAGGATATTAATAATCTTAACCAAACTTGATTCCCTTCAACATTCCCTTTCCCAATTTCAAAAGGATATTAATAATCTTAATTAGTAATAGTGTAAAGTTGTAAAGGTGGTATATGCCTTGTACACTTTTCTAAATCCATAAACTACAAATATGAGAGAACTCAAAGCAATGAAGAATTTTTTTATATCAAAAGTGATAATTATAATATTGATATAGTCACTTTTAATGATATTATTTTTTAACTTAATTTTTTTTTTATGAAAATTGATTAAAAAATAAAGAGTGCAAGATAACATCAATAAAAGTATAACATCAAAGATTCTAAGGGGTTGCTTAAATCCAGGTTTATAAGATACAATATTTGCTAAGGGGTTGCAAATAGGGTGGCAAGTCAAGTGGGTTTGATTCGCTTGTTTCAATCTCACTTTTTCATCCCTATGAGCATCATCTGATGCAACGAGTGCTAAGTGGACTATTCAAAGTTAATCCCAAAAATGATATCTAATATGTGCTTAAATAATAAGAGTGAAGGGAGCTCTAACAAGATAGTTCATAAGGCACAATATTGTGGGGAAAACTCCAAAATTAAGTGTACTTGAGCGGTGTCTTGGAATGGGTGACCACCTATGCAATTCATTTCGTTGATTTCAATCCCACTTCTTCATCCCAAAAATGATATATATATAAAATTTGAAATTATTTTCTTTATATTATTATTATTATTTTTATCTTTCTATTTTGATTTTTAAAATTTTCTCTTCTATTTGGGAAAAAAAATTCCCTTCTATTTTGTTTTATGAAAAAAAATATGTTGAAGTATGAGACAAACTCTATCTTATAGGAGTAAGGAGTAAATCTTGGTACATTGTGGTGTTATTAAAAACTTACCTTTACACATGGGTTCTGAGTATCCTCTATCTAACATGTGTAAAGGATAGAGAACAAACTATCCAAGGATCAATAGGGTAAAAATACAATAAACAAGGTTCGCAAAATATTAATCTTGTGTTTCTAAGCAATTAAACTCTTACCATGATACATGCTTGGATAGTTTTGGATTAATATATATTAATAGAATATTAAGGTGGTCATACTCCTCTAATGATACCATATTTAAGTGGTTCAAGGGGCATCATCCAAAACCTAAACTGAAGGCATAAGAAGGAAGTGATATGGTTATTTGGTTCCACCACTTGCTTCTTTGTTTTCATTAGCTTCCACCATTTGCTTATTTGCGTTCTTGATTCACAACCACTATGTTGATTTGAATGTTGTAGGACCACGGCAAATGGGTCTGTGACGGGATGATTTTAGGGGTTAAATTTAGCTCATGGGTTAATTTTCCAAGGTTTTTCCCAAAAACGATTCGCTATTCTAAAAACAATTAGCCCAAATTTTATAGGATAAAATTATTTTATCTTAAATATAGCCAAAATTTTATACAAACTAAATTTGAATATATGGCCAAACATTTTGTAGTTGACATATGAAGGATTAGTAAGATTTGTTAAGGTTTCTACATTTTAAAATAATTTTCCATCTTTAAAATCATCCCTATCTAGGTCCAGGGTGACATTATTGGTATTCCCATGTCTAATCACATGTGTTGGTTGGTGACTATAGGCTCTGTCTAGATGTTCAAGGAAGTACTAGAAAGGAAAGAAAGAAGATATGAATTCTGACACTACAAAATTGGGACGAACAATATCCAACTTATTACCGTTGGATTTGATGGCAATTCAGATAACATATGTTATAATATAACAATTTAGATCCCACCACCTATAATCCACTTATGTTACAGTATTCAATGCTGTGTAGCAAACTGGATAATGTTATGTAGCAGGTTGAATATTGATGCTGCTATGATATTGTGTAGCAGATTGAATATTAATTACTCAAATTTGTAGCTTCGTTAATCCTCAAGGTTGAATCCTTGGAGAAGTGGGATTGCCATGGAGTGGATTATCATTGACACAATGTACAGCATCTCCATCGCCATCATAATCATCATCATCATTGCTCTAGAAATCAGTCTTTAGTCTTTCTTGTCTGCCTGCTCGTGAAATACTGATGTTTGAAACGAGAAACAGTCTTTCTCGTCCGCTCTGCTCGCGAAAGACTAATTTCTGGAACGAGAAACAATGATTTCTGTAACAATGATGATGATGATGGTGATGGAGATGCTCTCCATTGTGCGAATAATAATCCAGTCCATAGCAATCCCACTTCCATAGCAATCCCACTTCCTCGTGAACTCCAAACCCTGCTGAATCTACAAATATTTGAAAAAGAAATTAGGTCAGTTCTCAGCTTTGATGACCTAGTATTTAGTTTATGTAAATATTACAAGGATCATTTCACTAGCATCGAGGCTCTCCATAAGCAGAGCTGCTACTTGGAACGCTTCTATAAATTTCTAGAAACTCATGTCCATAGTACATGCATAAATTGTTTATGTTTGGTGAGTAGAGATTCTTAGTGGCAGCTATTGATCATTTCCTCACCTCAATTGATTTAATATGGAAATAAACAACATGATCTGCTTGTTGTTTTGGTGGCTTATATTTAAGCATCTTAGCGCATGGAACTTGTTTTATTATTATGGTTGGTCGAAGGATAGGTTGCTTAATTCTATGGTGGCACCGAAGGTGCTTGGCATGGCCACTGAAGGTTTGGCTCAACTAGAGTATGGCTTGTAACCGGTGCTATGTGGAGTTTGTTTGTCAGTGTTGCTAAGCTTCTAATACAAAATTGGTGCGGTGGAGGTTTTAGCCAGAACCTATCGGTGCTGCTGAGCTTGCTTCTAATACAAAATTGCTGCTGCAAATTGGTGCAGTGGAGGTTTTAGCCAGGACCTGTCGGTGTTGTTGAGCTTCTAATACAAAATCGGTGCTGCGGAGGTTTCAATCAGAACCTGTCCTGGTGTTAGCAAACGATTGGGATTTGAACATGTCTTCTATGACATTTCAAGATGTATCTTTCCCTCACCGATCAAACATGTCCACATTGTTAAACATAATGTAACCTCAACAGTCTAACTGTACACTGCCAACTGTACTGGACAGTTGTACTTTCTATTTTTGTCTTTCTTGAGCTTATTTAGCTCAACCTTCTTGCATTGTAACCAAGTTCGGTATTTCTTCATACATTTCAATATACTGTTCTATTCTTTCTCTCTGCATTTCTCTTTGCTTCACAATTTATCATGGTATCAGATCTTGAGAAGTAAGCCTCTTCACACAGTTCGGAGAGCAACACGATCCTCACAGTACAGAGCCTCACGGATCTTGAGAGCATGCGACACAACCTTTTCACAAGGCTTGGAGAGCTGTTCGTAATACTCTCTAAAGATCACTGTAGAAAGCTTGCAGAGGTTGCAGAGTGTACTACGCTCGAAAGAACGAGGAAGCAGAGAACGCAGAAGAAGAAACTTTAAAGAAACCTGCACAATTTTTCAAGAATCGTCAAAAATTGACGAAGAAGAGCTGCAGATCAAGAGATCGTTTAAAGAACTCGAAGAATACGTTCAAAATTGTTAAAGATTGTTGCATAAGGCACAATCGTTTAAAGTTTTTTGAAATTCGCTCAAATTTGTCAAAGATTGTAGTAGAAAACAAAGAACTCGTGTATTTCTTTCAAATCTTTGAAAGATTCATGAATCTTTCTTCCACATGTGTAAAGAGTGCATCAAAGGTGCAAGGAACAACCACTGAGGCCGTAAGATTCATCTTGCAAATGGATCTGAAGTGAGAAACCAGTTCAGAAGGGAAGAAGAAAGCGTGAAAAAGGCGAAAGACTTTCAGCTGTCAGATGCTGCGCAAAGGCCCGACAGCCATTGGATTAGCGAGAAAGTGCACGAGGTTTAATCCTTTAGAGTGCACAGGAGAACTTTTGACTTGAGAAATCCCGACATCATCTGGACCGTCCATCAAGAGACACGTGGCGAGATCCTATTCCATCGCAAAATCGGTAATCGGGAGTTGGACGCACAAAGGAAATCGCACTCCAAAAACTCCGATACGCGATATCACGATATCCTGAGAAGACTTATGAGTCGTCCATCTTAGAGGATAGGTGGCAGCAGATCAATGCATCGTCACATTGGCATTCGGGGTTTCAAGTTGTCAAATAATTTTGGCATCACAACTCGCGAAATCGCAATATGCGAAATCACGATCAGATCTCAGCCGTCCATTTGACCGGACACATGGCAAACATCAAGGAAACCGTCGACGTTTCGACAATCGCGGTTTCACGTTGATAGAAATTTGGAGCATCGCAAGTTGCGATATCCCGAGGATGAATCAGGACCGTCCATCTTTCAAGGACTCATGGCGTTAATCTGAAGGCTCGGGAAAAGTCCCGAAAAGGAAAAGCCCATCGGCATATCGGGATTCGGCGTTTTGCGAATCCTGAGGACAAGAAACACGAGCACTTCAAAACTCCGAATTCTGAAATCCTGACAGGAGGTAAACTCCCTCGTGGGGTCCAGCTGATGTCATCTCATCAAAATCGTGGGATCGGGAATCTCCACAATGAAATCCCCGACGCAGATCTGAGCCATCCATCTATTGAGGACGCGTGGCAGAGATCAAGGCTTTCGGAAAAATCTCGATAAAAGAGTTCATCGTCTTTACGGGATTCGACAAATCGCGGATCCAGGAGACAAGAGGTCCGGAACATTTCAAATCGCGATATCCTGAGGAGAAATCAAGACCGTCCATCTATTAGGACGCGTGGAGGCGATCAAAGCGATCAGGAAAAGTCTCGAAAGGACAGCGCCATCGGTAAATCGGAGATCGGGGAATCGAGGAATCAGAAATACTCGACATCAGAACTCGCGAAATATCGATTCGCGATATCCCGATAAGATATGGACCGTCAGATCACACAAGATCTGGACTGTCGAATTGTCTAAAGGCAATTTTTTTTCACATTTCAGCGATTTGAAAAACAAAGCAACAGGAAAATCCTGTAGTGCTTTAAAAGTAAGGCGCGTGGTCACATTACAAGGAGACCAAGGGCCAATTCAAGCCTGATAAGCTCCCATCGACAAATCGACAAATAGACAATCGGAGGTAAATACGAAATTTCCCTCTATTTTTCTCTGAATTTTATTTTTAAAAAAAAAAAAATGTCGTCTAGCAACTTAGGACCAACTCAGGGTCCAATTCTACTGGGAAAGAACTATGAGTTCTGGTCTCTACGAATGAGGTCATTCTTGCAAGCACAAGAATGTTGGGAACCAGTGGATCTTAGATATGTGGAACTAAATCCAGCCGCCCTCGCTGCCATGACAAATGCGCAGAGAATTGCTCAGGAAACACTGAGGACCAAAGAAAATAAAGAAAAATTACGGATTCAAAATTCTGTGGATGACTCAATTTTCTCAAAAATCACAGGCACTGGTACTTCAAAACAGGACTGGGACATCCTTAAATCTTCCTATCAAGGAAACGACAAGGTCAAAACAGTCAAACTGCAGACCTTGTGGACGCAATTCAAGACTCTAAGGATGACAGAGTCTGAAACTGTGGATCAGTTCATGACCAGATTCATGGGAATTGTGAACCAGATCAGACTGATTGGTGAAACCATCACTGATCAACGAATTGTTGAGAAAATTCTCAGAAGCTTACCCAATAAATTTGAAATGGTTGTAACAGCAATCCTTGAATCCAATGACCTGTCAAGATTTTCAACAGATGAACTAATTGGTTCTCTGGTGACACATGAGACCAG
>JASDQU010509042.1:9887-20845 GCA_032191745.1 Picea mariana | reverse complement strand
TTTTTTTTGTCTTTTTCAATGATTTTGGAAAAAAAAATAAAAGAATGTTACGTTACAATGGAGGAACGAGTGTTACAAACATACAAGTTCAAGGCGCAAGGACAAGACTGATGTTCAGAGCAATGACACTTGGGAAAAATTCTCCAGGGGCCAAAGGTGCTAAGACGCAGAGGCAAAGTGCTACAAGGCTTGCGTATAAGGTATGCTTCAGATGGTTCAGTTGAGAGCAACATGGAGCCGACATTTAGACCAAAGACGCAGGTATGCAAACCCGGTTAACAAAACACACAATGGTAATGTCTTTCGATATAAGTTTAACGAGCCCAGAGAAGGTAAGCTTGGCGGTTTTTCTTATTTAGAGAGTCTGAAAAAACGTAAAAGGAGACTCCATTGGGGTACCTTTTTCAAAGGTAGTCTAGTTGGTTCGAAAAAGGGGTAAACTAGCACCGATAAGACGTCTATTCAAAACCATTTTAATGAGTGTGATAAAGACAAGATCACTCGACCATTTTTCATTTTTAAGGAGTCTGAAAAAGGCTTAACTATGGACTCCTTCAGGAATGTTCTTCTGGACCAATTTAACGAGTGTGAAAGAATAAGGTCACTTGACGATCTTTTCAATTTTAGGGAGTCTGAAAAGAGCTTAACTATGGACTTCGTCGGGGTTCATTTTTTGTAAATTTAGTCCCTCGGGCCCGAAAAAGGGTTAAAATGATACCTGAGAGTATTCTTCTAGAGAACTGAAGTTCCATAGAGTATACCTTTGTTCGTACAGTTGACCGTCTGGACCGAAAAAGGGGTAAACTACCACCGGACAGACGTGACTTCAAATTTCAGTTTAACGAACGTGAAAGGCCACAAGATTGCTCGATGATCTTTTCATGTTTAGAGGGTCTGAAAAGGGATTAAAAGAAGACCCATTATGTCTTTTAGGAGTCTTGAGGGTGAGGTTAATAGTGAAAAGGAATCATTCAAATGAGGCTCAAACTCATAATCCGAAAAAACTAACAAGGACTCCCGAGCCTACAATGATTAGAGACAGCATGGACACCATAATGCAGCCACGATCTACCTAGGGCATCCATGTTCCGGTAAGCTCTACCACCAACTTGCGACACTTCTAAAACAACGATGATGGTTCCATGTCGCAACTTGATGGGATCGATCCTATGGAAAAGGAAAAAAGACAACAAGATACAAAAGTCAGGGTAGAAACCTAACCTACATGCTCAAGTTGATCATCTGAAATTTTTTCACGGACCGTCAAAAGTTACCCAACACTCCAAAAAATTGTCTCGATACCCGATCATACCCCTCCAATGCAACTCCTGAATCACTCTAAATGGTTTTTGTTTTAAAGAAAATGATAAGGGGGGCCAAAAAAGTGACAAAAAGAGGCCGAAAAGTCTATAAATAGAAGCTGACAGCTCATTATCACCATTGCTGATTTGGAAATTGACTCTGGAGCAAAAAAAACCCCTTTGATAAAAGTGGTGATTCTGGGAACTACAGTGGACGAAACGACCATCTGTCTATACCAAGTAAGTACAAACTCTCTTATCTTGTAATTTAAATCTTTATTTTTTCTTTGGGTTCCATGTTTTGGGGAGGCATCGACCTTCAAAAGGTCGACCCTAGGTCCACGCAAGCTGTCTTAGGACATGCCGCGTGTACATTTGGGTAGAGTAAACACTGCACACGTGTACATGCGACTGTCATCGTTATAGCCTGCGTGGACCCCTTTATTGAATGAAAAAAGTTTAACAAACAAGGGTTAACCCTCCTAAACCTTGGTGTTTTGCAGGACGTATGTTCACTGGAGAGAAAGAGAGCATGAGGAGGTAAGTGAGTTGGTCGGGGAAGATCCCAATGCTGTGGTTGCCTTGATGCAATGTGGGCTGCTCAAGTTCTTCTTATGTCCTTTTATGCAGACACAACCTAGGCTACTGAATTCCTTGGTTGATTATTGGCATCTGGATGTAGAGGCGTTTATGTTAGAGGAGTAGTCACTGGTGCCCATGATAGAGGATATATATTTTTTGACTTGCCTCTCTAAAAGAGGGGAACCAATCAACTTCCGGACATTTCCTTCGGGGCCGCATAACATAGCGGAATTGATAGGACTTTACTGTGAGGCTGGTACAGACCGCTTGAGCTCACAGGTGCCCATAAGCAAGATTACTGACTTATCGCTGCAGGCGATTGTGTTTCTTATTGAGCGGATTACTGGTTCTATGGCTCTACATTAGGCGTCCCGTGCACAGATGAACTGTGCAGTCCAGTGCTTAAATGCACAAATATTTGACTGGAGCACAACATTGTTAGATTGTATGAAGAGGCAGTTGATAGATTGTCGGTTGCGGACATGGAGGAACTTTGGGTTTGGGACCATTCTATGCTCTTTCTTATTTGAAAGAGTTTTGAGCTTCAGTCCTCAAGTAGTGGTACGAGGACATCAGGTCTCTCTTCCTGCAGTTTGTAGATGGGCAATGTTACTGCCACGACAGGGTGGTGGAAGGACCAATGAGTCCTTCGACGATGATTTCTTCGCTTGGTTGTCACGATAGATCCCAGTCATAGAGGATTACCCCTATGCTGGGATTGATTTCTCGAGAGATCCTGAGATTCCAGTACCTCCTGGTGAGGAGCGAGGAGAGATAGGTAAGTTTACATCATTGTTTTTTTGTTTTTGTTTTTTTGTGAAACATATGTAATTTTTATGTTGATTTTGTTATATATCATTTTTTTTATACCAGACTATTTGACGGATATCTGTTTGTTGTGAGAAGATGTGGGACCAGTGTGACCTGCGGACTATGCAAGGAACAGGCGTCATCCTTGGCCAAGGGCCACACCTGCCGCCATAGGGGGACCAGCAGTAGTAGGAGATCTTCCAGCCGAGGAGTCTGAGAGGGTGTTGAGACGAGTCAAGCGGAACTTTACTACACTCACTCGCATGGACCCTATGGCAGAGATTGAGGATCTACCACCATCTATGCAGCCTCATGTAGTGGGGGCACCATGGACGTGGGTCCGATTGTTTTGGTGTTTGACAAACGTTGTTGATTAGTACAATAGGGCCCATAGGCCCCGACCTTAGTTAGACTTTTCACATGCCAAGAGCACTACTTGTATATATTTTTTGAGGGCATAATCCCCGTGACTCGTTATTGGTCATATTTCTGAGGCACTTGCGTCCACCTATGTACTCTGGTGACTATGATGTTATATATGGATTTTTATGTCTTTTTGTGTCTTATGGATCATTTTTGCAAAAATGTATTTACATGTTTATGTGTATGTCCTTTCATATGTGTGCAAGATGCTAATCTAAAATTTGATTATCTAGAGTATCTATAATTTGGTTTAATATCCTAGGAACATGAAAATATGTAATATAATCAAAGATTCATTCTAAGAGATGCACCCTACGAAATCGTCGGTGTAAAGTCGGATCATGAACACGGTAGACTCTATTTAACTGAGACACAACCAGCTGAGCATCAAGATAGACCCAGAGATGAGAGATACCAAATGACAAGGAATCATGAAGCAACTCAATAACTGCACTATACTCGGCGACATTATTTGTGGTGTCACCTAAGCATATACCTCTGGAAGATAATAACTGGCCTCGAGGTGAAAAAATTATCCAAGTTGCGGAGGCAAGCCTCCAAGTGTGTCGGCTAGCACCATCCACGTACCCAATGAACACCTCGGATTCACTTGACATCTGCCATAGTGACGAAAGATACATAAAAAATGACACACCCATAACACTAAAAGAAACTAGAAAGTAATAGTACAAAGAATATACATATGTTACAAAAAGTTACCCATGGTGACCCGCCTATGAGTAATACTTCTTGAGGTAGAGTCCATTTCTAGGCTCTGCCAAAGCATTCCCTTCAAAGTCAACCAGACGATAAGCACCCTTTTTTAGAACCTCTTTTATGATGAAAGGTCTGAACCACATGGGTTTGAATTTTCCTGCCCCCAGCGGGTCCTTATCTTGGACATAGACCAAGACAAGGTCGCCTTCAGTGAAAATCCAAGGACGAATGGACCTATCATACTGACCCTTGAATTTATGTTTGTGAGCCTCATTGGCCAGGGCTACATCATGACGTTGCTCATTGAGCTGCTTAAGGTATAATAACCGCTCTTCAAGTGGAGAAGTGTTTGGCAATAATTGTACTGCCAACTTTAGGGATGGGATATGACATTCGATAGAAAATACTGCTTCTAGAATTTTGTCTCGATTTTCGTGCCCTCTGCAACCTACAATGATGATTGTACCTTTCATTGAAAAGCATGCTTGGAAGGTCATACGGTCTGTGTGCCTCCTCCTCTGTGGTCAAGCAGATGCACCTTTTAATAATAAAATTGGGCATTTTATCCCATGTGGTACCTGTGAACTATTGGTTAGGGGCGAATGTATTAAGGCGTAGGTGGTCTCGAGGTCAAGCCTTGCAAACTCTCCTTTTGGTTTGGTATTGTTATATGGTGTATACAATATATATTTGTTCCACTATTTTTAGAAGTGGCTCTAGAACCTCTCCAACGATATACAATTGTGGCTATAGTTGGCGTGGTCTGCCAGATTTGGCAGACCCGCCAACCATTTTTTTTCAAATTTCATTCGCGGGTTGTCCTTGTGCATTTCCCGCCTACCACATGGCATCCCCTAATTGGGCCACGTGGCGGTCTCTCATTGGGCCACGCTGCTCCCTGCCAAGTCAGCATGCCACATCAGTCATATGGACTGCCACGTGGCACAATCTGATTGGTCCAAAACGCCAAAAATCGGGTGACATGTGGAAGCCTCCAATGCTTCCAAGTCATCATGATGATGTCATCATGCCATGTGTCACTTCCCTGATCCTACCACATGTGTTGTACAGATGTTGATGTCATCCATATGGATGCTGACGTCAACAGTACAGATGCTAACTCATCCCCTGTTGACTGGGCTAGGTTGACCAAACTTTGACCATGAATATCTTTCAATCTGTAAATATGTTTGATGAGTCGTTTACCTCTTTGAAAATATTTCAACGCGCTCTTCACGATCATACCATTTTCACTGAGTTTTTGGAAATTTGAATTGTTTCTCTTTCTCTATCTACTAGAGCCATTTTGAGCGTCCTAAGTTGCCTCTATGAGTTCTAAGTTGTTTTTAGCCTTTGTTGGATCCTTTTTGGATCACACCTTCCCACTGATATCTTTTTGGACCACCAAAATATTTCATCAATCGACAGGTAAGTGAGGGAAGAGTCCCCTCAAATTGTCCTTCTCTATCCACTTTTCCTTTTTTGGATGTGTGCCTTTTAAGCCTACTCGAAAATAATCAACATTATCCCTGCGTGAAGTCCTCATCTTCCTATCCAGGATGATATATTCCTGTAACTGATCCAAGTAATTAGGTGCAAACTCATCAACTGAAGGTATTGAAACTTCCTCATCTTGATCCATGATCATGGGAGGTTAAAAAAGTTCCAAGTTCTCAATGTTCACAACTGAGTAAATCTGCATGTAAGGTGGAAGATCGAGACGAAAAGCATTGGTACCACTTTTCTCCAAGATATTGAAGGGTCCATAACGAATGGGATTGAGTTTCTTTCCCTCACCCTTCAATCTCTCCTTGCTGATGTGAATCCATACCCAATCTCCAACCTAGAACTGATGATCAACCATGTGCTTGTCATGTAGAGCTTTATACTATGCTTGACTTTTCTCCAACTGTTCCATGACTTCCTGGTGTATCTAATGGATCCTCAGGATGAACTTGTGGGCTCTTTCCTTTATTCATTCTTCATTCACATCTGTATATCTCCCATACATCAAGTCCAAAGGAACATTTGGTAGGTACCCAAAATATGTCTCAAAAGGTGAACTCTGAGTGTATGAATGTAAATCTCGGTTGTACGAATGATGTACATAGGGTATATGTTCATCCCATAACTTTGGATGCTTGTTGCAGTAACCTCGAAGCAAAAGTACCACTGTTTG
Organism: Picea mariana; assembly: GCA_032191745.1. Lineage (NCBI taxonomy): Eukaryota > Viridiplantae > Streptophyta > Pinopsida > Pinales > Pinaceae > Picea > Picea mariana. The sequence goes on along the minus strand of JASDQU010509042.1, from coordinate 14,833 downwards.
GTTTACCACCTCTACTTGTCCATCGGTCTGTGGATGGAAATCAATGCTCCTCTTCAATTTGGTGTCCATCATCCTCCACAAGCTAGTCCAAAAGTCCCCAATGAATCAAGTATCTCGATCCGAGACAATGGATGTGGGTAATCCAAAGTGAACCCAAACATACTGAAAGAACAGATTACCAATGTTCTCAACAGTGATCTTCTTTTTACATGGCATCAAGATACACATCTTGTTGAACCTATCCACTACAACATACAAATAATCATGAACCCCTTTGGTCATTGGTAAACCCCCTACAAAATCCATGGAGATACGTTCCCATGGACGGGATGGAACATGAAGTGGTGAGTATAACCCCAGTTTTCTATTAGTGGGTTTACAAGTAGAACACATCACATAGCCCTTTACATATTTAGTTACAATTTCTTTCATTTGAGGCTAGTAAAAAAAACTCTACAAATGAGCCATAGTTTTTCCTACCCCAAAATTCCCAGACACAAGAGAAGTGTGAGCTTCTCATATTACATGAACTCATTCACTTGTAGGAATACATATCTTTCCAATATGGTAGAGTAGTTTTCCCTGCAAACAATAGTTCTCTACCTATCCACCATGGGTTAGCTTTGTATATACTTCCTTAAAATCTTCATCAACGGAATATTGTTCTACATAGCTATCATGAGATAAATAAGTATTCTTAAAAACTATAGAAGAAACAATAGGAGGTCTAGAAATCATATCGACTACCTTGTTACTTGTACCCTTTTTGTACTTGATTACAAAATGAAATTGTTGTAGAAAACCCATCCATCTATAGTGTCGCGATTGTTGCAATTTGGTATGTGCTTGGAGATACTGTAAGTGTTGGTGATCTGTATGTATGATTGTTTCCTTCCATAACAAATAGTTCTTCCTTTCTTTACGCTCTGGACTAATGCATAGAACTCTTTATCATAGGTAGGATAGGTAATAACAACTTGATTGAAATTTTCATAGTGGTAACAGATAGGCTTACGATATTTCATCAATACTGCACCCATGACATATCTTATGGCATTTTTCTTGATCTCAAAAGGTTGTTGAAGATTCGATGGTTCTAATACTGGTGTGATATTGATCTTCTCCTTCAAAATTTTGAAATATTTTTTTTGCTTTCCTTCCCACTGAAAAGTGTTCTTCACATGGTTAAGGCATGCAAAGGAGCTGCTATAAAGGAGAAGTTGGGAATGAACCTCCTCCAATACTGGAATGCACCTAATAATCTTTGTACTTCAGTTTCACTTTTTGGCTCAGGCCAATTTACAATTAAATCAATTTTGGAAGGATCAATTTTCAATTGTCCTCCTCCTACAATATGACCTAAGTACACAAGTGTAGTCTTGCCAAATTCACATTTAAACAATTTTACATAGAGCTTTTCCCTTTGCAAAGTATCCAATACTTGCTTTACATGCCTCACATGTTCATCCCAAGTCCCGCTAAAAATAATAATGTTGTCTAAATATACAATCACAAAGTCATCTAGGAAAGGGCTGAATACATCATTTATCACATGCATGAAAGTTGTCGGAGCATTACAAAGCCCAAACGGCCTAAATAACCACTCAAACAATTCCTTTTTAGTTTTAAAGGAAGTTTTCAATGCATCTTGTTTTGCGACCCTGATTTGATGATATCCACTGCAAAAATCCAACTTAGTGAAATAAACAACATTCTTCAATTGATCAAGTAAATCATCTATACGAGGAAGAGGGTATTGATTTTTCACCGTGATTTTATTTAAATCCCGGTAATCGACACACATTCGCCATGTGCCATCCTTCTTTGGCACCATCATGATCAGAGAACCACAAGGAGATGAAATGGGCTTGATGACCTCTTGATCCAATAAGCCCTATACATGCTTCTTGATCTCTGCCATCTCCACAACTGACATCCTGTACATGCCCACTTTAGGAAGCGTAGAATCTAGCTGAAGATGTATCTAATGTTGAATTTCCCTCTTAGGAGGTAATCCATCTGGTTCCTGAAAAATATCATCATACTTAGAAACAATATCAATTATTCCTTTTTATGAGATGGATCACACCCTTGGAAAGTGTCGGATGTCCCGACATCTTTCTCTCTGACAACCATGAGTACATATCTATTATTAGTTTTTATAAGTCTTTTCATTTTCCCTGCACTAACAAGTGTTGTATTTACCTTCATGTTGTGAGCTCTAACAATATATTCCACTCCCCTTTAGTAGGGTGGTATTTGTTCTCATGAAGAAAAAAGACTTCTTTTCTATCATGAAGACAATGACTTTCCAACACTATGCCACATATATCAAGTGGTACAACATCCAAATCCAATTCATCAATCAACTTTGAAGCAATAGCAAATATGATCCTACATTGTTTGGTGACATTAAGTTTTTATTTATCACATACCTAACCAAGAGGATAAGGCTTCGGATGTGGTTTTGTTTCAAGACTCATATTCTTGACAAGTTCTTCACATATCAAGTTGACTTGGGAACCCGGATCAAATAATGTATCTATCTTAGTATGTTTAGATACAACTCTTATATGAAATAAATCATTCATCTTTCATTCATCAACATGAAATTCATTATTGGAACTTGATCTAGCATGAATAGAATATTTAGCTTGTACTCCAACCACTGTCATCTTTCCTTCGTCTCCTAAATCAGAACCAAGATCTTGTTGCACTATAGCAACAGTCTTTGTCTTCCCCTTTCCACCGAACTGTTTTGGTTTCTTTTCTGGATGCAGTTTCCGACAGTTTTCTTCATCATGACCGCTCTTCTTGCAATGAGTGCAAGATGGTTTTCCTCCTTCTCTTGTCACTGTGGCGGTATTCTTGTCCTACCTTTTAAACTTCTTAAAAGTATTATGTGGTATATTGGAAGGTTTCTTCATGGGATCTTCTTGAACATGTTTCCTCCTGTTCTCAAGGTGAGTGGCTTGCACACAAACTTTGTTAATACTAGTGGGGTTAAACAAGAGAAAAGTATGATGAATATAACTGTGAAGTGCGCCAATATACTTCATTAAAGTTTCATAAGAATCCAAAGGAATGTTCAATGCAAGAGATTTCTTCCTAAATTCTTCTGTGAAACTTTTTACAGTTTGACCTTTACTTTTCCTTAAAGTTTTCCATTCCATCATTTCTTTATGTAAATACCCTAATGGATAAAATTGCTTCCTTATCACTTATTTAAATTCAAACCATGAGGAAAGAAGATTACCACACTTACTTCTATCCTGACTCTCCCACCATACGAGAGTGGTGCCTTCCAACTGAAGAGAAGCCAGTTGCACTTTAACTTCCTCTTCATCAATATGTTGGACACGAAAATACACTTCAACCTATCAGATCCAATTATCTAGCTTTCCAGGATTAGCCTTTCCATTAAACATAGGTAAATAAAATTTTACATCAATCTTTAATAATGGTTTCTTAAAAGAGGCTTTATGGCTAGAACGATGAGAATGATGAGAATGCTCAGAGGAAGAAGAACTAGAAATTGAAGGTGAAGACGGAGGCTCAGAAGGATCTCCTCGAGCCCCTTGGTTTACCAAAGAATCATCATCTACATGTGCTTCCTTTTTATTACCTTTCTTCTTCATCCTCTTCTCATAATATCCATACATTTGTTCGACCATTTCTGACATGCTATGAAATACCATTTGAATTTTTTTCTCCTGTTCATCACGCTTGTCCTCTTCTGCCATTTTCTTCCTTCGAGATGCATGGCCAAATTCAGGATTGAAAGTATTAAGAGTTCCTTTACCCTTACTATGCTTGGCCCTAGTAAGCATTCACACTCAATAATTCAATAAAAGACGACTGCTCTGATACCAACATGATCCAGGATCCTTTCATTGTGACTTATAAAGAATTGCATTAAATGAGCATAAATTAAAGTGCACCATTAAAGAAGGGAAAACTCAAAAATGAAGAGACATAAGCATCAGATCTGAACACAAAACTTAATAATGGAGTTCATCCTTGGTGGACTACGTCTCTGGATCCTTCTCTCAAATGGGCAGGCGCTTTCATTAACTCAACAAAAGAATTTGGCAAAATACATAAGTATACCTCATTCTGAAATCAAGCTGCAGAAATAATGCTCAGATCTGAAAACATACAGCAGCACTGAATTCGTGGTGTCAAATTACCCAAAAATGACTATCTCCATGCCTCGATCCGACTCTAGCACTGCCAAGCCCAAGAAGAATTTTGTCTCATTTTCCATGCCTTCTGCAACTTGCAATGATGACTGTACCTTGTATTGAAAATCATTCCCAAAAGTTCATACAGTCCATGCACCTCCTCCTCTATGGCTTGGAGGATGCACCTTTTAATAATAAAATTGGGCATTATATCCCATGTGGTACCCGCGACCTATTGGTTAGGGGTGGATGTATTAAGGCGTAGGTTATGGCGGAGGTCCCAGGGTCAAGCCCCACAGACTCTCCTTTTGGTCTGGTATTTTCATATGGTATATACAATATATATTCATTTCTCTATTGTTAGCAGTGGCTCTAGAACCTCTCCAACGATATACAATTATGGCTATAGTTAGCGTGGTCCGCCAGATTTGGTGAACTCGTCAACTATTGTTTTTCAAATTTCATTTACGAGTTGAACTTGTGAATTTCCCTCCTTCCACGTGGAAACCCCTGAATGGGCCACGTGGTGGTCTCTCATTGGGCCATGTTACCCCCTGCCAAGTCAGCATGCCACGTCAGTCGTATGGACTGTACGAACTGCCACGATCCAATTGGTCCATGGATCGGTCCAACATGCAAAAAATTGGGTGACACCTGTGTTGGACACACCTACCACACTTAGAGGGGGGGGGGTTGAATGAGTGTGGGGATCCTTTTCCCAAAAATTCCATCTTTACATAAAACTCCTTAGTTAACATTCAA
>JASDQU010509041.1:86509-99303 GCA_032191745.1 Picea mariana | reverse complement strand
AACAAAACAAGAAAACTATTTTTGCAATGATCCAACAATTGGGACTACCAAAATTTTTCATCACATTTACAAGTGTAGAGCATCGCTGGGATATGTTGGTGGCTACGATGTCTACATTGTATAGGAGCAGGAAAAGAAAAAAACAAACTGATACACTAGAAAATTATGACATTGACTACCTCATAAGAAAAGACCCAGTGATATGTACTTGCTACTATAGACATAGAATAAATTATTTGAGACAATTGATATGCCATGATGAAACATTTTTTGGAAAAATATCGGACTACTTTTTTGTGACTGAGTTCCAGAATTGGGGGAGTGAGCATGACTATGCACTGTTGTGGATAGAGGGTGCACTAGTCTATGGAAATGAAAACAACTCACAGATCGAGAAGTTTGTGGACAAATACATAACATGCAACATAGATCATTTGGATCCAGAACTTGCCAAAGTTCATAGACATTATCATACAAAAAGATGTAAAAAACAAAAAATTTACATTTCAGATACAACTTCCCTACACCGCAATTGAGAACAACAAGAATCATAGAGCCACTTAGTTTAGAGGAAAATGTTGTCATTGAGAAATCTAAATCCTTGTTTGCATTTCTAAAAAAATGATACTTTGATGAGTTAATGAGCTTCGACGACTTCTTGAAAGTGCTAAATCTAACAAAAGATGAGTACATCCAAGCCATACAATGTACACTTAAAAAACCAACAGTTTTCCTTAAACGAAAACTTTCCCATATTTGGAACAACAGTTTCTCCAAGGACATGTTAGTTATGTGGAATGCAAATACAGATGTGCAGTATGTCCTCAGTGCGTATGTTGCAGCATCGTATTGTACCTCGTATATGACAAAGGTTGACAAATCTATGACAGGTGCATTCAGAAGAATAAACAAAGAACATGAAAGAAGTAATATTGATGCTATGAAAATGACACATACACTTGGAAATACATTACTTAATCTTCAAAAAATGTTTGCTAAACAAACAATCCACATTGCACTTTCCCTGCCCCTCAATCGTAGTTCAAGGAAATGTGTCTTCATAAACACAACTTCACTTGAGAAACTCACATTTGTGCTTAAACCACCATCTTTGCTAGAACAAGAGCCTGACAATTCAGAGGATGTGCTATGTTGCTCTATTATTGATTATTACCTCCAAAATCCATCTCCTATTAAGCATATCTTCTTAGCAGGGTTCGTATCACATTACAAAAAAAATGGTGCACCCATATCAAAAAGAAAAAATCCCTCTATAATACACTTTGTCAAATACAACAAACATACTGACTATGAAAACTATTGTAGAGAAAAACTATTGTTATACATTCTGTTTAATCAAAATGAAAACACATGAAAACATAACTTCCCTAAATGGGAAGTTGCGTATATTGCCTCTGAGACTATAGTACAAACCAATGAATCTAGATTTACATACAATGTTAATCCAACATGGGGTGATCTATAAAGTGTAGTTAATGAACTAGAAAACATTGACAATATTGATGAGAGATTCACAAACTGTAAAACAACTAGAACTCTCTGTGAGTCCTATGACTTGCAAGAAGATTTTCCTCGTCCTGGAGTAGGCGGCATTGAAAACCATATCAATCTTGGTTTTCAAGTCACAAAAAATCCTTTCCTTATTGAAAATAATGAATACCACAGAGTCAGACGTCTATTGAATCGAGAACAACAAACAATTCTAAAAGACATTGTGCTTAAAAAATGATTGAACATGCATACTCATGTGCACTTGTTCCTTACGGGTGGGTTGAGAACATGCAAGACATTCACAATGAAAGCACTATTCCAAATTCTTATACAAATCTATGATTCAAACAATTCCTCTAATCCTATGAAACCAAAGGGGCTAATAGTTGCATACACATAAAAATATGCATATAATGCAGGTGGATCAATAGTCCACTTTTCATTTTTGATGCCTTTTAACAAGTCACAGTTTCTTCCACTCAGTAAGGAAATGTTAGATACCTTGACAACCGACTAAGAAACATAAAACATGTGCACACCAAATACTTTGGAAACATTGACATGATATTCTGTGGGGATCTTTACCAGGCGCAACCCATCCAAGATTCTTTGATATTTGAACAACCTACGGTCAACATCCAAACAGTGATGCATGAATTTTGGAAAGACAATATAAAATGATTTGAATTACATACTACAATGCGCCAGACAGATGAAACATTTATTGCAATTATGAACAGAATGCAAACAAACACCCAAACACATGATGACTTAACATATATCAATTCAAGGGGCATGCGACCTGCACCAACAGACCCAACCTTCTCTTACCTATTCTACACAAATAGGGATGTTTCAATTCATAATAGGCACATGTTATCGCTCATGCTTGGAAATTATATCATCATCAATTCAATTGACCTGGAAGAAGAAAACCATGGAAATGTTCCACGTCATGAACATACAACCACTTTGCCTTTGCAACTTGTCCTAAAATTAGACATGCTGGTTGAAATATATGCCTGCAACTATGAGTCACAACATGTCTTGGTGAATGGTGCAGATGGAATACTCAAAGGCCATACCAAAACATAAAAAATTGATGTTCTCTGGATTAAGTTCCATGAACCACATATAGGCCACCGACAAGAAAACAAGTTGGATTATCTATATAATTAAAACATTGCTCATGATTGGACACCTATCTTGTGAATATCAAAAGCAATATCGACATCGACAAAGACAGGTCAACTAAAGATTCGAAAACAAATTCCAATTAAACTTGCATCTACACGTACAGTCCACAAATCGCAAGGACTAACACTTGATAGTGTTTCATTTGACCCTATTGGAATTCAAATACATGGACCTGTATACACAACACTGTCCCGTGTCAGAAGTATAGACTCCTTGTATTTACTAAGTCCTCTTACAAAATATAACTTCAAAGTCAAACACAAAATTGATATTGAGATTCAACGCCTTAGGACTACCGCAAAGTGTAATCTACAGTATGATTACCAATCCATACAAAAAAAATCATATTTATCAATTCTCTCACTTAACATGTACAACCTACATGCACACATGGATGATACACTCAATGACTATGACACAATGCAATCCGATATTCTATGGTTGTAGGAAACATACATGACATTATGCATGCAAAACAAGAAATCTCCAAATCACAATTGCATATTGAGTTACATTACACGTGGGGTGATGATATTAGTGAAAACATTTAACAATTTTGGAGAATATGAATTTCAAAGAAAACAATGTTGAGATGGTGCTCGCAAAAGTATTTCTCCATGCATAAAAAATTGCAATATTGAATCTCTATGCTACTTCACATGCAACATTCTCCAACATACTACATGTTCTTTCCAGTGCATTAGACCATTTGCATCTAAACTAAACCATTTTCATTGTAGGAGACTTCAATATTGACATGCTACAAAATATTTCTAGAACAAAATAATTGGAAAACTACATGTGGAAATACAGTCTCCGCTTTCTTTTGGATAACATAAACCATGTACAAAACACACTTATTGACCATGTATGATCGAATGTGCCCATTTATTAATACAACGCCTTTATCTTAGACACATACTGGTCTGATCATGATACAATTGGTGTTGCACTTGAATTATGAGATATACATCAAACATATTGCAAAAACATATTTCTAGGTTTCAAAGCATATATGTCTAGCTTATTGCAGAAAACCAAGTTATCCAACATCTTAGTTTTCCCAGGTTTGTACACATACTGGTCTGATCATGATACAATTGGTATTTCACTTGAATTATGAGATATACATCAAACATATTGAAAAATCATATTTCTATGTTTCAAAGAATATCTGTCTAGCTTGTTGTAGAAAACCAAGTTATCCAAGTTCTTAGTTTTCCCTGGTTTGTAATTGATTTTGGACACAAAATTTTTTTACAAAATTTTGTATATATACACAAACATGGATGAATGAAAAAAAAAAGGGTACATTCTTATAACACTATCTGTTACTCTATTCCTTTTATTCTATTTTATTTACTGTGTGTACATATTCCTTGTTTTTCCTTACATGTCAACTTACATTCATGTCCATTTTATTTTGTACTTTTTTTCATTGAAACAAATAGGAAAACTAGACAAGGCAAAGAACTCTTACCCAAAAATGTAGAAGAATACATGCAAAGGTGCATACTTCTACCCATATTCCATATCCAATTGATTTTCCTTTACTCTGTCTATACTTTTTCCATTGGTTTGCAATTCTTCTGTTTTGTTTTTCCTTGGATACTGCATATCTTCTGGTATATTAACTTATTTTCATGTCAATTGTATTTTTTGTGCCACTATCTTGAAATAAATAAATGTGTACTCCATCTTTTTTTCATTTGTTCCTATGTAGTAGCTTGCTTTCATGTCCATTGTATTCTCTGTATTGCTACATTGAAACAAGAACATAATAATTGAACACTAGGATGGAGCAGTATGTGCCACATTTGAGAAAGATGGAGTACAATCTTGCAAAAGGTATGACTCCAGTTGTGCCACAACAAATACAATGTGTATACCTAATGCACATCCATATTGAGTATGAACAATATACACATGTTCATAGCCACTATCTTAGAAGTGACATGGACATGGGTAGTGAACTGTCGCAAACATCAGCACAACGACAATGCTAAAGGTAAGGATTCATAGATTACTCTCTTTCTGTGTTTACGAAACAAATATCAATAGTTATTTATTCTTCTATGCCATGGTAAAAATGTTTATGTCATTTACACCACATGTTTTTTATTTCACAAGAACTATCAAAAAGTAGAAGTGAAGCCTCCATCATAATACAAGTTCCAGAGACTAAGAGGTGGTTACAAAAACTCTGATCTACACACGTTGTCCAATTTGTGCATATATTGGAGCTTGTCATATTTTAGAATATGCTTGCATGTAAGAATGCCAATTCATGTATTTTGTCTATTTCTTATTGACATAGATATTAACAACTTCGCCTTTAACTTTAACCAGGGTCTCTTGAGATCCAGCTATTTTCCATGGTTGAGAATGTTTTTCCCATAGTTGATGTGTTTCTATCGCTTGATAATTATCACCGTAAGTGTTGTTGTGTGAGGCATATATTTCTTTGCTCCCCTTTTTTTTCCTCTTTTATACTTACCCATTTTCCCTTTTCTTCTTCCCCTCTATTATTTGTTTATGGTTCTATATTTAGTCCCATATCTATGCTCGCAGGTTCCCATGATGGCAGAGTGATAAATTCTATGTCCCTCTATATCTTTACATCACGAGTCCGACCGACCGCCGTTCATTTTCATACGTAGCCAATTTTATGGCCACGGGTTCCTGTGTAGGCGCCATCGAACTTTCATGCCTAGTGTCCGTGGTATACATCTTGCATCCAAAACTTCGGTGATTTACAATTCGACCCTAGAGTCCTCGAACTCCCAAGCCTCACTCTACCTATGATGAATCTGTCTGAATGCTCGCATATAAGTGTGCCAAGTCATATATTTTGTCTATTTCTTGTTGATATAGATATAAAAAACATTTCTTTTATCTTGAACCAGGGTCTGTTGAGCTCCAACTATATTCCATGGCTAAAAATGTTTTTTCCCATAGTTGATGTGTTTCAATCTCTTGATAATTATCAGACTAAGTGTTGTTGTGTGACGCATATAGTTCTTTGCTCCCTTTATTTTTCCTATTCTATACTTACTTGGTATTCCCTTTTCTTCTTTCCCTATATTATTCATTTTTGGTTCTATACTTAGTCACATATTTATGCTCCCAGGTTCCTCGGGTGGCAGAGTGATAAATTATATATCCATTTATATTTTCACATCACATATCCGACTGACCTTCCTTCGTTTCCATACTTTGCCAATTTTATGGCCGCAGGTTCCCGCGTAGGCACTATCGAACTCCCATTCCCCGTGTTCAGGTACACATCTTGCACTCAAAACTATGGTTATCTACAATTCGACCCTGGACTCCTCGAACTAGGAAGCCTCACTCTGCCTACGATAACTCCATCTGATCGCCCCACCTTTCCATACTTAATACCAAGTGTTTTTGTGTGACGCATAAAGTTCTTTACTCCCTTTCTTTTTCCTCTTCTATACTTGCCGATTTTTCCCTTTTCTTCTTCCCCTCTATTATATGTTTTTTCTTCTATACCTAGTCGCATGTCTATGCTCGCAGGTTCCCGTGGTTGCGGACTCAGAAATTATATAGCCATCTATATATTCACATCATGAGTCTGAATGACCACTGTTCATTTCCATACTTTGCCATTTTTATGCCCGCCAGTTCCCAGTTAGGCCCTATCAAACTCTCATGCCTCGAATTCTCATGCCCCATAGTCGATGTGTTTCTATCGCTTGATAATTATTAGATAAATGTTTCTTGTGTGAGGCATAAAGTTCTTTTCTCCCTTTCTTTTTCCTCTTCTATACTTAGTCACATTTCTATGCTCGCGGGTTCCCGGGTGGCAGACTCACAAATTATATATCCATATATATCTTGACATCACGATTGTGACCGACCGCCCTTCATTTCCTTACTTATCCAATTTTATGGTCGTGGGTTCTCGGGTAGGCGTTATCGAACTCTCATGCCTCGTGTTTGGAGTATACATCCTGCACCCAAAAATTTGGTGATCTACAATTCAACCACAGACTAATAGAATTTGCAAGCCTGACTCTACCTACGATGACTTCATCTAACCACCCCGCCTTTCCATACTTAGTCGTTTCTTCAAAGTTTCGCGTGTTCACAGGCTCCCAGGTTCAAAAAAGTATCAAAGAATTTTTCACTCCCCTCCATCCCCCCACCTTCGCCCCTTTCCCAATGCACATTAATTATTATTTTACTAGTGACAACTCACCACAGATGTTCAAAAATATTGGCATTAATAAGCAGAAAGCTCGAGGACATCTCCCATTAAAATGTATTAATGGGAGAATATTATGGAATCTGATTAGTTTCTTTCTGTCAATCTTGAATTCGCAAAAAATTGTTGGTTATTTTAGTTTTTTTAAGACATCATCATTGCAAGAATGCAATATTGTGCTATCCCATTGTCATCTACAAAGGTGTTGACATGATGGCCCTCTTTAGTCTTGTGCATATATTACAGCTTTTCATATTTGAGAGTATTCTTGCATATGAAAATGTTGATCCACCCTTCAAATTTAAACATGGTTTGCATTTGGGCCACAAAGAATACTAATAGAATAATTAATATGAAAAGTGTTTAAGTAAATATAAACAAATTATCTTCTAACTTGAACCTGATTTTGTCGAGGTCTAGGTATATTATATAGCTGGCAATGTTTTTCCTATAGTTAATGTTTCTACCCGCTAGTTCCCGGATTCACGCTATCGAACTCTCATGCCACTATTCTGTGATATACATCTTGCACCCAAAACTTTTGTTATCTACAATTCAACTCCAGACTCCTCGAACTCGCAAGCTTCACTCTACCTATGATGAGTCTTTCTGCGTCTGTCTGACCGCCCACCTTTTCATACTTTCTCAATTTTTCTTCCATCTTCGCACACTTTCCCAATGCAAATTGATTACGATTTTATTAGCTTAAAAAAATTGGCGTTAATGAGAGAAAAGATGGATGACATCTCCCATTAAAATGCATTAAACAAAGATTTATGGGAGATTATATTAGTGTTTATTCTAAATACTATCACACAATTATTGCCACATGTAGAAATATAAACAAATCTTCATCAAAATATTAGCTTTTCTCACAAGAAACCCATGTATAGCCCATTTGCCTAAAGTCAGGCATATTTGGATCCATAAACTAAACTTCCCTATTATCAAATTCGCAGAGGTGAATATTATGGCATTTGATTTTATTTTTTTTGGTGTGTGTGGATCTTAAGATCGGAAAAATTGTTATTTACTTTAACTTTTTTAAGGCATTGTACCCCACATTTCCATACTTAGTCGATTCTTTAGCTCCCGTTGTCACAGATTGGCTCCGGGCTCCTAGGTCTTCAAAATTTTTGAAGTATTTTTCTCTCCCGTACATCCCCACCACCTTCACATGTTTCCCAATGCACATTAATTATGCCTTTATTAGTACAACTCACCAAACACATCAAAAAGATTGGCATTAATAGGCGAAAAGGTCGAGGATATCTCCCATTAAAATGCATTGAACCAATATTTACCAGAGATTATATTATGATGCTCCAACGTTCATTTTAAATACTATGAGGAACAAAGGAATGTTTTGATCACCTTATGGTTGCAGCTCGACAACATATATGTGGAGATACCGTGAATATTTTCAGGCGCGAGGACCAGAGTTTTAAGTGGTCCAGAGCTTATGACTGCTAATAGTCCCCTTCTTCCCAGAAGAAAGTTATCTCGACATACAGAATTGCAGGAGAAAATTATGTCCCCGATTTGTTTGACTTTAAGGAGTTTGTCATGTGTTGCGCGGAGAACTATATTCTGAACCAACGGATTATCCAATTGGGAAAACATTCCCGAGTCTCCCTATCGCCTCAAGTAGTTTGAAAGATGTTAAGACTTCCCGACACAATGCCTACTTTCAAGGGTTAGAATTGCAGACAGTTATTAAAGAAGCATGATAATTAATTGGACCTCTTGCTGAAGTTCTTAGAGAACCCAACGACTGCTCCCCGGGACATGAATAGATTATAGGTTAGTGCATTTAAAAACCCTTTCCAACAAATTGCATGGCTTTTCACAAGGATAAAGTGACAATAAAGTGAAACCAACATCTATCAGATGATTTTGTATATTTTATATTTTACGGTCAAGGTACAAGACATCTTCCATTGGGGAAAGTTGATTTCCATTGAAAAATCCTCCCAATTATTGCAATACACAAGGAAAAATAAATTATTTTATGTCATCTTATTTAATTTTTGTGATGGAGAATTGCTCTCCATTCCATGGACTATCTATGTGTAAAAAGGTGAACTGAGAATTTGACCTAGTAACCTTCTCATACTAGATATTATGGAGACACGACGCTTCCCAACATTTTTATAAAGTCTTTAATGAATTTGTTTCAGTTTTTAAAGCATTGATATTTGGAAAGTATTTTCCTCGGTTTTATGACCATGTGACCAACTTCCTAGATAGGAAGGATACACTAGAAGAAATGGAGAACTATAATGATATAAGGATTTTTGGGTCCAAACAAAATCCTTGCTTCCTTCCATGTCACATATCTGGTACAATGGTTTTTACTGGAATAGCAAGGCAATACATCTACTAGTTCCATTTTTCCCATGAAAAGAGAAAAACTCAATTCATCTCTCTACCTTGGAAATTTGGGGATTTCATGGTCAAGAATATGAACAAGATTGATGGTTTCATGGGCCACTTTAACATTTCTTTCGCTGACACTATCCTGAATGAAGACGAAGATAACGCCTCAGGAAGTCCTGCTCTTGACATCGGAAACCTCGAGACAATACCGAGTATCAATGATTCGTACATGCATAAACTAAAAGGCCCAGGTGAAAAACGCTCCCAATCCCTGACCACCACACCTAAGACCATAGCATCTCATAGAAGTACTCCAACGACGTGCCCAAGTAAGAAATTCACACACAGTTCTTCAAGCAGAGGAAGAGATAAGAACCCTCCCTCCAACAAAATTGAAAGTTCTCACAAACTTCCCACGAGAAAAAAATGGAAAACAATAGTCCAAGAACAAGAGGGACCAAGGGGATAAATTGATATCCACGATCTCTCCCTCGAATATATGGAACTAGAAATTGGCATTGACAAAATGTTCCCCGACGATGACCAGCTAGAGAGAACTACTCTGCATAATCCTAAGATGAAAATAATTGGCACTGATACATTGGACAAAGAAGAGTCTTTTGCATTTCAGAGCNAAGTGTCATCATTACAAGTGTTGTAAGTGTCGCATCTTGTCCGCAAGTGTCGCATATTGACGACAAGTGTCGCAAGTGCCACAAAAATCGTACTTTCATATTGCCTATGTCGTGCCCCTAACGACATCACAGGGATGCTTAAGACACCTCAAAGACTAGTTTTGAAGAAGAGAAATCAATTGACAAGGAGTACAAACCTTTTTCCACTAAGAAAACCACTCAAATATAAAATTTGGAAGGCAACACTCCCCTATGCATTTTCATGGAGTGTTAACACTCCTTGGGCTTCTTTGGGGGAGTTATACAACCCTCTCTGCCCCATTTTGGGGGAGTGCTACACATTCTAAGCGAATTTTGGTTTGTTGAGATAAATCAGGGAAGAATCCCCTCAATTTCTGAAGGTGATTGGATTCAAATAGAAGGTCAAGGCATGATCTTAGGGAAGATCCTCAAATTAAGGAGAATAATCCTCAACTTATCCCAAAGATCTCTCAAGTGGTTGGACCTATCCAAGGTTATATAAGGAGGCCTCTTCATGGTGAAAGGGAGGGAAGTTTAGAGGCATAAAAATTATGATCTCATAAGGGAGGTGAATAGTGAAGCATCATCATTCTATGTGTGGATTATTTGAGAAAGGGGATGGACAAAGGGATATTGGTGAAGCTACTGCACTACATCCATGGTTGTAAGCAACACTTTTCTGTCATTAATATAAATTCATGCTTGGCCTATTTCCTTTAAAAGTTTGTGTATATGAACTTGTTTCTTTCATAGATTCATTATAAAGCTAATCATAGTAGAGTAGGAAGTAATTTTTTTGTTGCTCATTGTACCACAGGATCTTCAACTGAACTTGGAGATCAAGATCAACCTAGAGCAAGCAAGGAAAAACGTCGGTAACTTTCCTTTCTTACCTCTTGTTCTTTGATAGTTTAGTTTTATGATAAAGGAATTTCAGTGTCCATAATAACCCTTTCTCTCTTGGTTTTATGGGTCTAGATATCAAGAGGGAATCCACTTGTCCGCAAGAGGATTCACCTATAACAAAAGGGAAATCTCATTCATAAATCAACCTACGCAAGATGCACCCTTCCAAAATCTCCTAGATACATCGATCAATTGGAGACTCTATAGAAAACTCTATTAGCAGACTTGAAACAAAAAACGTCATATGAAAGGAGAGAATCAAAGAATTGGAGGCAACTCTAATGCCTCTTCCACTATTTTCTACTCCTTTGGAAATGATTGTGCCCACCACACCTGCTACAAAGTTAAAAGGATCATCAAGCCTTCTCACATCATCCCCAGGATATGTGGAAAATAATATAAATAGAAGAATGGAATTAATAATAGAAGTTTGGGAGATGACAAAGAATATGGTCTCTTTTGGAACAAGAGCACATGCTTTTTATGAGTATCTGCAAGAAAGTATCAATAACGAGCAAGGTTTCTACCTCGATGTAGTTTTACCATTTGGTGTTAAAGTTATGGGTATGACAGAATTCAAAAGAATATAGGAGGATCTCCCTTCCCTGGATCAAATAGACCAGCTAAACGCATGCTGGAAAGAAAAGGTAAAAAACCTAAATGGTATCATTCAAGCATGTAGCCAAGTCATATCTAGAAGAGACAAACTATTCAAGAAGCTAACTGAGATAGATCTAGCTGGCAGTACCAATGAAGTCTAGGACCCAAAATCGATATTCAAATCATTTTTTTAAACCAAGAAAGCATTTTATGATCAAGTTCATATCTATAAAAGACTGTCAGTTGAAAATTTCTTTGACATTCTTGAATATGGTGAAGATGGTGTGAAAACTGGCTAGTCGGTTATTCGATTAAAAGCCAAGATATTCAACAAGCATTACAGAACCTCTCTATTTATCTAAGGGACTTGGAAACTGAACTCTTCAATATAAAAATATGGCATGAAATCAACGTGGCACCCATGAAGAGCTACATCGAAGAATGGTTCAAAAAGGTTGTCGATCAGATTACCAATAAAGGTCAAAGGATGTTTCACATAGTTCCCATAGCCATCGAGGAAAGACATAAAATGACATCAGTGAGAAAATGACAAGGCATGGGACACCATCATAGTAAGTTGATACTGATCACATTCTTCTGTCTTCATCCAATTACTGTAACAAAGCTTTAACCGAGGACTGACAATTTTCTCTTTCTTCTTTCCAGGTCTTGCTGTTTTCCATCGCTAACTTTCTTCTTTCTACAAAATTCATTCTTGTACATCTTTTCTTTGTAGTCCGTGACAATCCCAATCCCAGTCATTATGGCAAACACATTTATATTTCATAGAATATATATTGAACTATATATATTTTTACAAATTTCAAGACAACTATTTTGGGAAATATTCTCAAATGTATTTTGTAACCCAGTTTATCTGAATATAAATATTTGAGGTTGTTCTATGGTGATCTTCAATGTTTGGTGTTGTTATTTGAATTTTGTATTTCTTTTTAAAATTAACTCATTTCCCTGTACATGTTGCGGTCATGTTCCTATTTTATATTGTGCATATATTGCAACTTCCTGTATTTAAGAATATGCTTCCATATACAAAATGTTAAGTCATATATTTTTTTCTCTATTGCTTATGGGTTTGAGCAAAATTTGCGAGCCCAAAACAACCTTCAAATTTGAACATGGTTTACATTTGGACCACAAATAATCTATTAAGATACATTAATATGAATACATTTTAAATAAATATAAACAAAATCCCTTTAAACTTGAACCTGACTTTCTCGAGCTCTTGGATTGGTCGCGGGTTTCCTGGTTAGCAGATTGCCAGATCCTCATCTCCATCTATGTATTCA
>JASDQU010509041.1:40856-61022 GCA_032191745.1 Picea mariana | reverse complement strand
TATTATTTTCTGTTTTAATGTTTAACTTTAATAAGCCACTTCTAAAAAGTATATTGTTGTAATGGATTTGAACTTTATAATTAAGGAAAAGTGCTTCAAGTTTTCTTAACAATAAAAAAAAATAAAAAATCATATTTAATAAATTTTAAAATATATATTTTAATTTAATTACTTTTTAATTTTTTTTATTAATTTGATTTATATATCAATTTAACTAGCTTAGAGGTTAAAAGAAAGATTTTATAAAATAAATAAGGTGGTTTTCCATTTTCAATTATGGGAGATAATATATTCTCTTTAAGTTTATATTAGGCTAAATATATATATTTTTTAAACATTTCTTAATTTGATTTACTTTAAGTTAATATTATAATGTTATTGAAAATAAATAAAATTTCGATGTTAGAATAACAATATTTTTTTTTTAAATAAAAAGTGAGATTATCTCAATAAACAGTTGTCATTGTACATAGCTGATCAGTATCATAGGCTTTCCACCTGTTCCGCCAAACTACTGAAAACTGCAAACTAGTGGAAACTGAAATAGGTGGCATCCTTTTGGTCTTGTAGCTAAAAGTAGAAGCCACCACTTGCTCCACCAAATAGTTGGAAACCAAAACAACTAGTAGCAGAGTGTTATGACAGTGCTATCTAGGCATGCATCAAAAAATGGATCATACAAACTGAACAGAAAAAATAAACAGTAACATAGGAAAACTAGACAGTAGTGAAAAAAAAAAAAACATTTTCTTGTCTATGGAGTGTTGAGGGTTGATAAACCTTAAACATTAGACGAGATGTTATAAAAGGGGAACCTGCCATCCAGAGTGTAGCCATGAGGAGTGTTGTCATAAGGAGTGAAGGAAAAAGGTTGTTCACAGGTCGGGCATCTCTACTTGACAGGCATGCTTGAGAAGGCGTCGAACAACATGTCAATTTTGCTACTGAGGAGGTTGTGCTAGTGGAGTTGCTCCATCATGTATCTCCCCATATCAAAGATGAGCTCCAAGTGCTTTAGTACAAGAAATTCAAGTGATCTTGAGTCTCATCCCGTGTCTGAAGTAGGCAAAGGAGGCTCAACTGGGTGGTTTGCCATGGAATTTCCTCTTGGACTATGCAAGTAGCCCCCTCCAGTGTTGTCGTTGTGTACATTGTTGTAATACTGGTGGTGGGTCGATCATGGGGGTCTGGGACCGTGTAGAGGAGGGAGTTTGGTGGAACCATAATTGGTTCCTCCAGGATTTCCTCCTCCACATAAAACATTGGAGGCATCTTTGGCTCCTTGTTTCTCGGAATCAAAGTTGTCGAAGAAGCCTGTGCTAATTCACGAAGGCGTCTATGCCTTGCTACGTAACAATACCAAGAGGGACCCCTCTTGGGTTTCCCTCTCTCACGAGGCATGGAATAATTGGTAGGCAAGATAAAACTGAAAAGGAGGGCA
Source organism: Picea mariana (assembly GCA_032191745.1). Lineage (NCBI taxonomy): Eukaryota > Viridiplantae > Streptophyta > Pinopsida > Pinales > Pinaceae > Picea > Picea mariana. The sequence continues at coordinate 59,581 of JASDQU010509041.1, read as the reverse complement.
CATAGACTCGGATAGCTTAGTAGAGCAGAGCAACAACGCAACAAAGAAACAGAATGAAACAAGCCATGAACAACTTGGTAGAAGTGGAGGATTGTCTGAGAAGCTGATATGATCGCACAACCTCCTCGGGTACCTATCATCACCCCTCTACCATGGCACATTGAGGGCACCATTAAACCCGCGTGAGAGAGTTGTGCCTCCCCTGAGCGCATTTAAGTCCATCCTCCATCCAAGAATTTTTATTATGTTAAATAAATTTAAAAAAAAAATCCCAATTTTATTTATAATCTTATTTTTTAATTATCAATGTAATTTATTTACAAATTTTAATTACTAATGTAACATATAATTAGATTTTAAATATTTTAAGATTATTTTATTTATCAATTTAATTTACATCTCAATTTTAGAGTTTGAAAATTATTTAAAAAAATATAATTTCTTCATTCAATATAAATTTGTGATTTACATTATAAAATTATTTAATTAATTATTAATAAATATGAAATAATAAAATTAAAAAGATTCATAATTCTCACTATATCAAAATTAATTAAAAAAATAATAATTAAAAAAGAATGATAATAACGTTATTCAAGATATGAAGTAAATAAAATTTAGATGTTAAAAGTAACAATGCTACAAAATCAAGATGATGGTCTTCCTTTTGGTTTTAATGATCAAAGATAATATATTTTCCTTAATTTTATATCATGATCATTAATATGTTGAAGTAAATAAAATTAAAAGTAACAATTTTACAAAATGGTCTTTTTTTTTTAATTATTGAAGATAATGTATTTTCCTTTTTTTTTAATTATCGAAGACAATGTATTTGCCTTACAATTTATATCATATTAATTAAACTAGCACAACTGTTAACTCGCGGCTGGTGAACACCGAAAGGCGGCATACGGTTGTTAAAAACACAAACGACTGGCGATCGTTGATGATGTCAGTACAGAAATGCGACCAACAAATGTTAGCCACCAGAAACATGAAACGCTTTATGAAACGCCTTAATACCTGTGCGAATACCTTAATATTTTTTAATCAAGTAGACTTGGCAATAAGTTAGTGAACACAGTTTTTTTAAACATGATTAAGTAAATGTGAAAAAGTAAACATATAAACGGATGTCTTTATAACAGCTCGGAAGTTAATGGATGAAATCAGAGCCATTCATTTATTGTGACGACTAAGAATATTCTAGACATATTTAATCTCGTCCATAGAAAACATATTAAGAACTAAAAACCTATTAAATGTGCCCATTATCAATAGATGTACGCCTTTCGGCATAATTAAAAAGTTTTTTTTTAATTTAATATTTTATTATAATTTATTTATATATTAATTTTAAATATTTTAAGATTATTTTATTTAAATTAATTTATAATCATAAATTTTTGTTTCTCAATTAAGTTTACATCTCAATTTTAGATTTCCTAAGCTCCTCCAAAATCCTAGACTTACAGAAGATAAAACTAAATAGGAACTAGAGGGGAAAATTATAAAAATATGAGAAAAAAAAATCCAAGAGGTTTTAACACTTACCTAGGACACAAAATGTTGAAGATCTACGACCAAGTGCACAAAATATTTCCAATTCGCCAAGCTTATCCCTCAATTTCAATCTAGGAAGAGGGAGGCCCACACTCCAAGAGGTCCCCCAACATTCAAAAAGTTATAGACAACGTTTGAGTTTTTCCCAACTTTCAAACATTGAATAAATGTTGGGGGTATATAGATTGAATGCCCCATTAGCTGGCTCATTGTACATCGAGTGAGTTGTGTCCTTGAATATCTACCTCGATCACTTGGTTCTTTCCTTCCTTTGAACACTTCTTTGTGGTCTAGACATGTCATGATTAATGAAAGTAATTTCATGAATTAAGCTTAGGGGATGAAGGAGAGATTATACCCTCATTTTTTTTTAAGTTTTTTGAGATAGGCTAGATGCTTCTTTAGCTAGATTGTTTTCTTTGTCATTATTTTCTCTTAAAGAATGGAAAGGGAGAATTTGTTTAATTTCTAAGTTATTTTTGTTATTTTTTTTTTAAAGACTGAAGTTAGTTGGAAGCCCTTTAGAGATTCCTTATTTTCTAAGGACTTATAAATAATTTTTGAATCTTTGATGATTATCAATTCCCTTATCCCCAAGATGATGGAAATGGATAAACCTTAAATACGGGAGTATGTCTATTGTTTATTGTTTGTTGCAATTCCCAGCCCCCAAGTATAGGCAAATACTCGATTCTATCAAAGTCAGAAATGACTACTCTTGCTCTTGCCACCCTATTTTTTTATTAAATAANNNNTGTTAAAGTAATAATAGTATGAAAAAACGATTATGGTTTTCCATTTTTATTAATAAAATATAAAAAAAATATTGAAAAACACATAAAATGTTAAAGTAATAATAGTATGAAAAAACGATTATGGTTTTCCATTTTTATTAATTATTGATGATCTTAGAAAATGTTAAAGTAGCAATGTTATAAAAGATAGATGATGGTTTTCCATTTTTTTAATTATTAATGTTTTATATTAAATATCTATTTATTTTTAGAATTTATTGTTTTTTCCTTCAAATTAGATATAATAACAAACAAGTGAAATATATTAAGAAATTTGTACTTGTAAATTAAATTTTTATTTTTATACTTTCTATATTACTTGATGATGGTGATGGTGATGGTGATGGTGATGGTGATGATGATGATGATGATGACGACAACGACGATGACGACGATGAAAGCGATGACGATGATGATCCATTAAGACCAAAATTGGTCTATTAAACCTTAAGGAGGTAAGGGATTGTTTACATTTATTTAGAATTTTATTCTTGTGCTATAAAATAATTAAGATCAATGTTCCAACATCACCATAGTTTTGTTGAGTAAGAAGGTTATCAAGGTTCGTAGCGTGACAAATAATTTGAAATTGAGATCTAATCTAGGTATAGGATGGACATTCTAAGAGGATTTTTTTTTCATCTTCAACCCTCTTCGTGTCATAAAGATGAGAGATTGTTTCATCCCACGGAGTTTTGGGAATTTTCCAATGTCCAATTTTGAACTATGGAGCTCATGAGAATTTGTTATTATTTTATTATTTTCTTCTATACACTGCTCAAGATAGAGATATACTTTTGATCTTCTAGATTAGAGTTTATTACCTCTGTATAGTATCTTAATTTTGATTTACCCTTCATTTCTTTATCACACAACAATTTCTCTTTAAATTTAGATGTTATAATACTTTTAATATTATCCCTATTTTGCAATATAATCTCTTTCTTTATTCCCCAATGACTTAGCCAACTCTTCCTTTATTCCCCAATGATTTAGCCAACATTGGGCATCTTTATGCCATTCTAGCTTGAGTGGAAGGTGTTTTTTTGATAGATTTTAAATAAATGTTGGGAAGCCTCGTCTTCCATGTTCTTTAACTTGTTCTTATACATTAGGTACTTGGTCATAGACATGCTCTAAATGGGGGAAATACTTTCTTATGTGAAGAGGATATGATAATGTATATTGTCTTTAATTCTAAGATTATATGTTATAATATTCTTTTGGATGCACTCTATATTCATCCATGATTTTCTAGAGATACATGCATCCCCAAACTTCACATCCATATAAAATGACATGGTGACAAGAATATGAAAGAGGATTTTTTTCTTCTCCCATATTTCCAATCCCATAATAAGATTTACACCCTCCATTTATCCTTTTTTTTATGATATAATTCTAGTTGAACTTGCCATGAATATCAATTCCAAGATATTTATAATAAGGGACTTTCTCCAAAATGTTATAAGGACTTCCAAAAATATATAAACCAAAGATGAAAAAATTCCTTTTTAGTCCCTTCCTCCGACTAGGGACTCTAGCTTTCGCCTCATAGTCCCTGCCTCTGGTTAGGGAGGCTATCCTTCACCTTGTGGTCAACTATCGTTGACTGCCTATTACTTGGTCCATTTTACTACAGTAATCTACACATTTTTCTCTATATGCCTAATGTTATTGGTGCGCTTTGCTCCGAATGCCTAATGTTTTAAGTTATTAGTTATTTGTATTTTTAAAAAAAATTAAAACATTTTAATATTTTATGAAACTCAAAAAATGAATTTGTTATTGGTTGAATGTGATTGTTGGGAATAAATAAGCTCATGTGGTAGGCGATTTTTTCCTCACAATTGTCATATTTTTAAATTAATTTTTAAAATGAAAAAAAATAAATTATTACATTGGGTAAATTATGGGTTTGTCATTATTTCCTAACATCTCTCAGACATTGCAATCAATGCCCAGAGCATTGCAATCGATGCCTACATAATCATTTCCACATCTCTCAGAAATTACAGTTGATGCCTGAAGTATTGCAATCAATGCCTAAAGCAACCTCAAGCCAATACATTTGTTACTTTTTCTCATCTACTACATATGCAGGATTTTTGAGAACAATGATCCACTCGACAATTGCATGGAGCCACTTTGAGAACAATGATCCACTCGACAATTGCATGGAGCCACCATTAGATCCTTCACCACCTGGATTTGAATGAATAGTTTTAAACTGTGAACATCAACATGAACCCAACACAAATCCAATTCAATTCCAGTCCATTCTATGAAGAAATGAAAGAACATTGAAGAGATGTACTTGAATTCCAGTCTATGAAGAAATTAAAGAACATTGAAGAGATGTAATTGAAGGGAGATAGAGGTTGCTTGGCCGAGATATGTTGGTCATCTTTAAGGAATTAAACTAAAATGAAATTTGATGATAAGTAGGATAAATGATGGGGAGATGCACCTAGATTTGAGCCTAGAACTTTTTAGCACTGCCTTAGCTCCCTAGATCTCTATTATCTCTCACTCTCTATGTGCACCTGAGCCTAGAAATTCTTAGCACTGCCTTATCTCTCTACATCTTTGTTAGCTCTCACTCTCTATATGCACCTCCTTATCTCCCTCCATATCTGGTAGCTATCGCTCCTAATGAAAGTAAATATTATGTATATTCATGTATTATTTGATTAGTAACATTTCTTTGACAAAGTTAAGAAATATATACCATCTTAGAGAAGTTGTCATTGGTTTTGGCTCTCTTGGCCTTGCATTTTCCTTCCTGGTGATATTCATGGAATGATAGCCTTTCAACCACTTCAACTTGAGAAATGTAAAATTCAAAAATATGGACATTAGGGAGTTCAAGGAAGAGCTTTGTTTCAAACCCTATCTCTATCATCTTAGTGATACTCTTCTCCCCATATATTCTTTGTCCTTCCCATAGAATAGATTAGGAAGATGAGGTTTATTCCCTTTTCAATCGTGCCCCATCGGGAAAGACCTCATATTGTATAACTTCCCTATATTTTATAGGGAGTGATGGATATAACCTTAGTATTTCAGACAATGTAGCATGCAAGTACTGAATCTCTTTCACCTCGTCCACCATAAACCCAGTGGGATTTTATCCTCCTTTGATGAACAAGATCCTCCATAATTTAGACAAAATGTTTTTTTCTATGGTTGGATGTTGAATAAGAAGCCAAAATGACCATGAAAGTTCAATAGAAGTAGTGTCCTGACGCGCTAGAGAAAATTTGATGCATATGCATCAGATCATTTTATCAGAGAACAAACAAGTGCCATCACCATGAAAAATCATGACATTCAACAACATGTCACGTCGTTCAACATTTTCATCATTTTGGAGTAATTCTTTCCATCTGATCCTAAGGACCTTGAAAACAAGTTCTTCAATTGTTTTCAGACTGTCCTTGATCGTTCCTTCGGTGCCAATGCTAAAAAACCTCATTGTTTTCCATGTGTTACAAGGGATGATGAACCACCTGATGGTTGCATCCACTGCTTCTTCAAAATATTTTTCTATCTCAACATCTTGTCCAACCAGAGTGAGAGAACCAAAACTACTCTAAAACTGAAAATACACATGATGTCCAAAGAAAAGAGAGTGAGTATCTCCTGAACATCCATGACAAAACCAACTCGGCCTACATCTTGAAGATTTGTAAATAGTTTGCAGTGTATTACAGATAATTTATATTTTGTGAGAAGAGTGGATTGAAGAGAAAGAAGATTTCTTTTGTTCTAGGATCCATATGTGCCAATAAAATGTAATTTAATGCTGATGGTGTTGTGGTATATGATTTGATAGTGGTCTACCATTTATACCTGCAAATTGAAACCGTTCAGGAACCTGGAATTCAAAACCTTTAGTTATAACTTCTCTTGGGTTGCATGCCTCTAAAGAGGAAGCAACAATAGAATTGGAGGCGACAATGTACAAGCTACAAATTGAAATCGTTCAGGAACCTGGAATTCAAAACCTTTAGTTATAAATTCTCTTGGGTTGCATGCCTCTGAAGAAGAAGCAACAATAGAAGTGGAGGCGGCAATGTACAAGGTGTCGTTTCTAGCCTTTTCTTACACTATTTGCCATGGATTGAATTGAATTGAATGCTACCATGCAACGTACCACACAATAATGATGGACACGTTCTACAACAATGCATGCATGCTACACTTGTTGTAACATATCCAACCCCGAGCTGAGCCACACCGCACAAAATATTGACTTCTGGCACAAATTTGATACTAGAGTGTCACGTCCTTTTAGCCACATAGGATGACAACACAATGCAAGTACTTCTTTTGTCACAACAGACTTACAATTCTCTTAGAATTTATGCCTTTAGAACTTCAATATATTAATACAATAATTCTTACAATCAACAAGTATTAAATATCTTGGATATTATCTCATTAACTTAAATTCCCTACATATGAATACCATGTATGAAATTGTAGATCTAACAACATATATAAACCATGTAAAAATATATATAATCACAATAACATATTGAATACATTACACGTAGTAAAAATTATGCAATTACATATAAGGACACTTATCTTTTATGTAAATCACTAACTGCATGCAAACCTCAGATGTTCCTCCCAGCCATAGACTTTGTTGCTCATAAAATTTTAGCAACAAGTCACACCCGAGTTGAGACTAGAAATCCACAAGGGAAGGTTTCCTAGGCCACAATAAGGTTCTTACTCAACATTAATCCCAGGTAAAGGTGCCAACTACTCCAACTAGCCTACAAAATCTCATTTCCCACATGTTTTTCCCACTCTAGGAAGTGTGCCCCTTCTCTTCTCAATAATCCTTTAGTTTCTCCACTTCGCTTTTGGAGCTTCAACAATAGGCCAAACATAAATTCTGAGAGCTTTGCAACTATTTTCCAATGCACCAGAAAATAGTCTTCAACAGTTCTCTTACAAGAGAGAGTGACTTCCCTTAGGTCTGACAACCCACTTCTTCAACATACATGAGCCTGAAAACCCACCTCTTTAGTCCCATATCTCATCTCTCTTGTTATCAACAACTCCTTGATATTTCCCCATGCATGTGTAAGAATTCTAAGGCCGTAAGGTATGGATGGAAGGGTTCTTCCCTTCCAACAACTAGGAAAAATAATAACATATCTGATGATGATGATGATCATGCATGAGATTGGTCATGGATGAAGATGGTGGTAGAAATATGGAAGATAAAAGTTTTCCAAAACACACTAAGTCTCACGATATATCTGCATATCCCCAACGAGACACTTGTCTTCATGAAGCTTCATGATCTCCACTTGTATATGTTCCCCCACTCTTGGAACTTAAATAAATAAATCTCAATATTTGGACTTTAGAAAATATTAAAATAGTATTTCCTTTACTTAAGTCCCCTTGTCTTAGCTCCTCATCTAATACCTTTAGCCCCCTTTTCCCTCTATTAGAGTTCTTAGTCCCCCTTATTCTTTCATCTGATTTCTCTACAACAATGATGCATTTTATTTTTAATATGAGTGATACATATAAAAATATTGTGTAATCATATGGGCAATCTAGCCATCAAACATGTGTATAATGGAACTTAGGCTCAAAATATCTTGGGTCACCAATCTACATGTACAATTACATCTTGGGGTTCACCCTAGGGGTACTACATTCCATTCCCCCTTAATTATGCATTGTCCTCAATTCATTATATACATGTACAAGAAGAATTCTTCAAAATCTCCAAAACAATGTGGGTACTCTTCTCGCATGGCATCTTCATATTCTGAGGTTGCATATTCATAATTGTACTATAACACACCCAACCCCTAAATGCTCTTTTAAGGGGTGGAGCATCATAATTTCGTTTTCCTTAACTCTCTAAAATCCTAATTTCAAGATTTCCATCATGTCCTTCTCATCGAGAAGTCTCCAAATGTATATTCCCTCTTCCTCCTAGGAATGCGTGGCCTCTCGGTCTAGGATTGTTTAATCACTTGAGTTGAATTGACTCTTTGGGTCCTTGCTGAAAACTAAATCAATCTTCACAGTTCCCCCTTCTCCAAGGTGCAGGTTCTTCCAAACTGTGGGCTCTTTCCTAGCCCCTTTGAAGAATTCAAGCAATAGGCACTAGATTTCCATGCTAGGCCCCTTCCTTCATATGACCTCAGGCTGTGACTCGATGCCTACTCAGAGGGCTTTTCGGAGCTTCAGGCTTTGGGAATTTTCACTTCACCACTCACCAATTTTCCTGAACTTCGAACTAGAGAAGTTCCAAAATGATGTGAGAGGGATCGGGGGTCCCTTCTCCCTTTCCATATCAACGACCCACAAGAACTTCGGGCTCTGGCACTTCGATGAATTCCGAACCTCTTATCCACAAAACCTCTAGAGTGACAATATCCGAAGTTCACAATCCGACGCCACATGTACTCAGAGAACTGACGACTCTAATTCACTTCGGAACTCTGAGCTTCAACAGTTCTCGAGTCTTCACACACGAAAACCTCTAGAGTGAAATCCTTCCTTAGTGTCAGATCTTCTGACACACGTCCTCCTCTATTAACGACATGATTGACTCTGACACTTCTTCCTTCAGGATTTCTCCATATACGTGACCCCACTTTCTTCGAAGTGGTAGATCTTCCACCATGCACCCTTTTTCCAATGGATGAATGGGATTACTTCAGGACTCTAGCCTTCCGGAATCCTCGTTCCTTGAGACTTCAATTCTCCCATAGTCGATTAGCATCAGACTAACCAAAACCTATATTTGATGGTCTGAGGGTGTCTACATGACCCCATAAATCTACGACTCGTAACTTCCACTTAAGGGTCACTTGGGTCCCATTGTTGGGCCATTTCTAGAGGGACATATCCCAAAATACTCTGATAAGAATACATGGCACCTACATCAGGTCACCGATGTCCCCTTACCTTTCCATGAGGTCTCCATACCTAGCAACGCCATCACTTGACATGTGGGACCCCACATGCTCTCGATATGATACACATGTCCCCATGATAGAACAATCAAGAGGGGTCCCGAAGGATCCTTAGATCCATGGTCTGAATCACTTCATGAATCCAGCCTTTGGGGGTTTTGACATTACAAAATCCATGTCCTTCTGAAGCGGTCAACGTCAGGATGACTACATCGTAGATCCGACGGTTGGGATAGTTCCCAGACATCCTCAAATATACAACCTAGATTAACTTTGGACTCTGGGACTTCGGAGGATGCATCTCCATTATGACAAATACCAAAGTTCTTTGGAATTGCAAAGATTGAAGGAGTCGAGGAGTTAACACCGATGCCCATTCTTCAAATCCAACGGTCATGATAGAACTTGGGACCTCCCAAACGGATCTCGTTCGCTCGTATTCCAAAAGAAAGGATCTTCCCTTTTGAGATTTGAATCTCGCTATCCTTCCTGAGCTTCATCAGTTCTAAATGACTTAGGCATGGGTTCACTCTTTGCGCTCTTTCTCCTGAGCTTAACAAATTTTTTTTCCCAGGATAATCAAAACAACTGGGAGTATCAACATGCATAAGGGGAAACTATGTGCAAGGTCGATGAACTCACAGTTCATCTGCTTAAAATTGAGCCACTATAGGGCTCGAGCATTTACATATACACACAATATAGTTATTTACTTTCTTAAATACACAATCAAGAAAGGATAAAGGGATATAGTCTAATAATCAAGAAAACATGCACATCCCTGCAACATTCATAGGATATCCAACCTTAATCTATAGTTACAATTCAATTACACAAGATATGAGAATACTTATCTGTTACAGGCTGCAACCAACTAACTGAGTGTGGGTGTTCACCTTTCCACCCAACCATAGGCTCATAGGCATTCATTCTTAGCACTTTGGCCACCCCGGTGCCAAGCCATGATATCACTAGGGAATTAATGCCAATTCTCAATGATCCTTTCTCTTTCACATCTTCTGCGAGGTTTATTAGATGATTCCCCACCATCAAGATCGTGAATTTCTAATCAAGTCATGTTCTTTGCATACTCTCAAATATTTATTTCTCTATGTTGGCCCTCGACCAAGTTTTGAGGAAACCTTGGTCAGTTTTGGACCACCTTTTGGACTTCGATGCGATGGTCGAAGATGGAGTGCCATGGTGGAGCTGAGATCATGGATATCACTTGTTTTGTGGGCTATGTGGACCCAACAAGGGGTTCTTTAGGGTTTTTTAATGGGTTATGGGATGTCGAACCATGGGTTTACCCATGCTTAGGCCTTTTTGTAAGGAATTGTAAAAGTATAAATAGATAAGAATGATATAGAGACAAGAAGCAATTTAAGAGTGGGAAGTAGCTAAGTGCCAGTAGTTATGAGTTTCTTTGTGCAACAAAATGTGTATGTAAGGCTGCATGCTCGATAAAAAAGTTGGATTTGTGCCTTGACCTAGTTTTGGGAAGGAGGATCTGGTACTTAGTGTGCAGATCTCTTGTCCGACACGAAGTTGGGCTCTGTGGCTCAGTGCACAAGAGCAGATGAATGTAAGAGATTGGAGAATAATTAAGAAGATGAAGCAGTTGGTGGACGTAACCCCACACTGGCGTGAACCACATATATCTTGTGTATTTGGTTTTCTTTGTTCTTTGTTGGTTATGTTATGAATCTGCTTAGTACCTTGAATGTTATGTATGATAGATAGGTCTATTGTTGCTTAGTGATTTAATTATGTTAAGGATGAATGGATGCTAAATCTAACTTGTGATGCTAAGTGCTATGGGTATATTATCATTTTTTACTGCGTTGATCTATCCTTGGGTATGTATTGCGATGTTGATTAAGCTAATGAACTAATGTATGATATTCCTAAGTGTTATTAGAGTACTCTTTGAAGTGTCGTTATCACAAATTTGTGTGCCAGCTTGGTTATAGACACTTGCGTCCTGTAACCCCCTCTGCTTCTACCTCGGGTGAGACTTCGCCTGCCTCGCAGGTGTTGCTGAAAGGGCCAGTAGTTAGGGTTTTTTTGTTGTGTTGTTGAAGCGTTGAACCCTGTGTCTACCACTATGCAAACAAATGGTTCTGTTGTCAATACATGAAACTGTGATTACTGGGAACTAAAGTAAAGAAAAGAGAATATTTGTGCATAGATATACTGCTGAGGTGCGCAGCACTCTACTTGATTTTTGAAGCTCTGTGCTAAGAAAGAAATCCGATCTGAAGAAAAGAGGTAAGATCCGAGGAAAGGTAAATATTTGTTCTTTGATAAGAGTAAGATAAGTGAAAAATTTTGTTTCGAAATCATGAGTTTAAGTATGTTTAATAGATTATGTCCTAGTCTGAAGGCTAGGGTGCAGTTAGAAGAAATATTTGGTCCAAGAAAATTTCATATAAATGAAGAAAGATATGTCATTCCTATGCATAGAAAACATTTTTGGACTAATAAGTGGATGCAGGAACCTAGAAAGAATTTTTACAGATTGTAGGTCCAACACTATGATCCTAGTGCACAATACATAAGAGATTGGGGAACGTTTAAAAGAAAAAGAGGATTGACACTGTGTTATAATTGCAGAAGACCGGGACATCTTGCTAAGGAATGTCCTGGCACAAGTTCTACTTGTCTTTGTTGTAAGATTGTTGGTCATGAGGTTGAGAGTTGTCCAAAGATGATTGCTAAAGTTGAAAGAATGAAAATGAGACAAGAAAACTATCGAGAGACTAAGGGTATGCTAGAGAATCATAAAGATAAAGGATGAAAGGAAGTCCAGACTACATTAGTATAGTTGAAAGAAATGATGGATATTTACAAAGATGTCAGTTTACCAGAGATCCTAAAAGTAAAACAACACATAAGTGCAATAATAGAAGACTTCAACATAGATTGTGTCTTGGATGAATAAACACAAGTAAATATTATGACAAAAGAAACTTGGGAAATTTTGGGAAATCCTACTGTGGTACCTTTATTGGGAAGGATAGGCTTGTTTAAAGGAAATATGATAACCCTATGTGGAAGAGTTACTAATATACCTATTATTGTTCATGGAACTTCGACTAAAGAGGAATTTGAAGTCATTAAGTTTGTTGAGAACAGTGCCCCTTTCCCACTTTTGTTAGGTAAGCTTTGGATTGAGAAGGATCAGATCAGAAGGAAATCAAAGGAAGAAGCTACGGAAAAGAAAAAACAAGAACTAAGGGATTTCATAGCTAGAAAAATAGACCGACTAATAAAATAACGAGAAGATAAGTCAAAGAAACAAAAGGCAAGAGAATTAGTTGTCGAGGTTGAAATAATGCAAGAAGGTTTGAAGGACATATCTATGCAAGAAAGAAGAATACCCACCCTGGAATTAATAAGAGAAGGGATATTAACTTTGAACCCTTTGAGAGAACATAAGCAATGCGAAGTCACTACGCTAGGAGAAGATAAGAATAAGAATGGAAAGAGGAATCTAGAAATAGTTAGAGAAAATCATATCACAAGAAAGAAGGCATGTAACGCCCTGTTTCCCCCAATTTGTAAAAATAACTATACTGGCCAAGAACTGTTGCAAACTCAAAAATGTGAATTTGTGATGTGAATGGACCTTGTGAAAAAGGTCAATGAATGTAAATACTATTATGAATATACATATATTGCAGGATTGGTGAGAGTGGATATTCTAAAAAAAGAGACCATGATGGCTGAAGAAAGGTGGTGGAAGGCACTTGGAAAGGTTGTGTTAACTTCCACTGAAACCAATACCGTATTTGGACTTCACTGGCCTAGAGAACCAAGAGCGGCTCACTAGCCCGAAATAATTTACTCGTGGGTTGGTAGGTAGAAGGCTCCTCAGGAATTAATGAGGGATGGGGGAAGTGAACCGCCCATCCATAGGAGTCTCGGGCTTGACCACGGTGAGGGAAATCGTGCCACACGCAACCTTGCAAGGGAAAATGCATGAGGAAGAAGCGCAGAGGCCGCAGACACGAGGGAAGGATGAAGAACTCTAGATATATGCAGAGTAAGTGATAGCAGAGAAGGGGGAGAGTAACCTTCATTCTCGGTCACTGGCAAACTGAGACACAGTCTCGCAGCATCATGGTCTCAGCTCAGGGGTGGCTAGTGGTAAATCCTATCGGAATCGCTAAGTCTACAGTTGGGTGGAAACGAGCACCCCTCTCAGCAGTTGCATCAACTCTAGTGTTATTTCTGATAAGTGTTATTTGAAATTATTGCAATAATCGCATGTTCAGTTTTATGTGCTTGTAAATAGTTCTGAATAGAAGTGTTTACCTAATGTTTGATTTGATAGAATGGATGCCTGTGTATCCTTACATGCCGTAGTTGTTTTCTGCACAAATGATTAAGTCTGGGACATGAGTTCACTCCACCGAGAATCGTCTTATTTGCTTAGTTTCTCGTAATATTCTGGGAAGGCCCCTTGAGAGTACTCTTTTTCGAGAATTACCCCATAAACCTTGTAACCGTGTTGACCCTTACCAGAGACTCGATTAAGATCGAGGATAATTTCCCGAGAACCGTTTGAGGGTTCATGCAATCCGATTCTGAAACCCTTATGCAAGAAAGAGTATCTTTCTAAGGCCTCGGGGTCATGGGATCCTGAAGCTCCGAGAGTTTGAACTTCGTGATTCAAGATCAGAAGAGATCTGTCCATTTCGCGTATCGGGGATTCGTGAATTTGGAGTTGGAAGACAGGGCTCTTGGAGTCATGAAATCCTGAGTTGTGAGATCGCGATGGGATCCTGGACCGTAGATCCCAGGGACCCATTGGAGCTCTATAAGTCGTAGATATTAACCTTTACTTAGGCAGGAGCATGAAATCGAATACTTCCCAAAAGTCCTGAAGACATCAGGACCATCCATGTTGGAAGACATGTGGCAGAGATTTTTTCATTTCGCATATCGGGGATTCATGAATTTGGAGTTGGAAGACCAGGCTCTTGGAGTCATGAAATCCCGAGTTGCGAGATCGTGATGGGATCCTGGACCATAGATCCCAGGGACCCATTGGATCTCTATAAGTCATCAATCTTAACCTTTACTTAGGCAGGAGAGTGAACTCGACTACTTCCCAAAAGTTCTGAAGACATCGGGACCATCCATGTTGGAAGACAGGTGGCAGAGATTTGTCCATTTCGCGTATCGAGGATTTCGCGAGTTTGGAGGTGGAAGACCTAACTCTTGGAGTCATGAAGTCCCAGGTCACAATATTGCAATGTGATCTTGGTCATTGATCAAAGAGGATAGGTGACAGAGATCTGACCATTTCACGTATCGGGGATTCACGAGTTTGGAGGTGGAAGACCTGACTCTTGGAGTCACGAAGTCCCAAGTCGCGAGATTGTGATGTGATTTAGGTCGTTGATCAAAGAGGACATGTGGAAAAGATTTGACCATTTCACATATCGGGGATTCACAAGTTTGGAGGTGGAAGACCTGACTATTGGAGTCATGAAGTCTTGAGTCACAAGATCGTGATGTGATCTAGGCCGTTGATCAAAGAGGGAGGACAACTGTGGGATCTGGTGTCTCGATACATCGCGTATCGAAGGTTCATGAGTTTGGAGGTTGAAAGGAGTTGTTTACGACTTCCTGAGTAGTGAAGTGCCAAGAGCCGAGCATGAGAGAACACATGGGAGAACTTCAAGGTGGGTCCCGCGTGATTGATGGGTGGACACGAGTCACCTAGAGAAGGGAGTCAACGCTCCATTGACTTCTCGCATCTTGGGGATTCACAGGATAATAGCATGAGAGCTCAACCCTTGGACTTGTGAAGTCACGAGTAGGGAGAATGCGAGAAGGAAAATAAATATCGCTTCTCGAGGGTTCGTGAAGGGAAGGTTCCAAGATTTGATGCTACAACTCACGAAGTGGCGAGTTGCGAGAAGTGTGACAAGAAGGTCAACCTTCGTTGAATTTCAAGTCTCAGAGGATCACATAAGGAAGGAACGAGAGTTCAACCGTTGAACTCATGAAGCGACAAATAGTGAGAGGAGCTATCATTTAGCCTAGCCAGCGGTCATGCGTAGAGGACACTGACAAAAGGAAGCCATACCCTATCAGAATCTTGTGTATTGACGATTGGTGAAGAAAATTCAAGGGTCTTTGATTCTTGACTCATAAGGTCGGGGGTTTTGAAAGGCACTTGGTTTGTTTAGCCTGTGGTCCTAACCCAGGATCACAGGGAGGTGAACAGGGAAGAACTAGCCTACGCTAGCCCCCCTTGGACTTCGGGGATTCTATCCCTTGAGGAAAAGCAAAAAATCTATTACGTCACAGGTATATGTGACAAGGCAAGGAAGATAAGTAAAAAGAAATCCAAGTTAGAAAAGCTACAGGAAGCTACAGAGAACATATGGAAGACTTCATAGACTGAAACCTCATAGGAGGCAAGTTTGCAGGATTTGAACCTTGTCGGAACAACAGGACCGCATAGAATGGGACTTCACCCTGGAAAAGCTATATGACCATTGGAGGTGCCCCGCTCGTTAGAAAAATGCTCTAGAATGTCTAGTAAATGAATTTATGGGTGGATGGACCGCTTTTGGGACGTTGAGACCGTGCCATAACAGAGATATTCGCATTGATGGAAGCATTCCTGGCCATTGAAAGAATCTGTTACGAGGCCCCACTTATTTAACCCATCGGACGATGCGCCAGAACCACAGTTTACCACCCGTGATTAACTGATCTAACAAAGAATTGATTGTGTGTCGAGTTGTGTTATTAGAAACTAGATGTCATTTTCCATTTGTCTACCCCGCTTATCCATTTGCCTACCCCGACCTGCATGTTTAACAGTGAGAATGTCGGGAGAACCTACTGAATTAGAGAAGTCTACTGAGGAGATATTCAAGAAGATGATGGTTGATAAACCATTTTCTGAAGGAGTACAGATGTCATCGACTAGGGGACTATAGGCTTTCCCTTTGATTGGTCGTCGTTATGGTTGTGTTAAGCCCGCAACTGAGCAATGAAGTAAGCATCGCGGTGATCTAGTTAATGTGAAGTAGATCTCAACGATCTTACCAGACTATATCCCACCTTTGGCTGGCATGGTTAGCCCTGATAGCATCCCACTAGACTATGAATACACCTTGATCACCATGTACATTCCAAAAGGAATACGCATAGTTGGAAGTCAGTTGGGACAGATCACGTTACTAAAGAAAAACGATTTCAATCTGGGCGACAGAAAAAACTATGCTATGCTAGCTCCCCATTTCTACTTTATGAAGTCAACTAGGAAGAAGCCTCGCATCATTTTGAAACCATGGATTAAGGGACTGGCACAGTCCATCATGCTAAATGTGATGAAGATTCCCCATTTTGGTCATCAGCATGAGGTTAATGCTTGTGTTAAACTCCTCTTGCTGTGCTATCATGGCAGATACCTATGGCTTGACCAAAGGATTACCGTGGATCAGACACTAATCCACTTGATTACAGGATTAGGCATGAAGGGACCCGACCCTCAACATTTTTATCTTGGGGAAGCTTCAAACCACTCCCTGGCACAGTGCATCAAGGAAGCTTACAGAGAAGTCAAAAAAGGAAAGCAAGGCTACAAGGTAGCCTCTATACAGGATGGCGTAGTACGCCTCGCTTTCCAACTCATAGTTGGCAAGCTTGTAAGAAAGAACCTCCCCACACAAGTCATTGGGTTCATGGTGGACCTCACAGGAAAATGTGTGAAGGGAATGCAAATGAACTGGTCAATTTACCTCCTCAATGAACTCGAGAAGGATTGTCGTGAAGCTCAGTATTTGGGATATGAGTTCCACTTTAGTTGGCTAATCATTTTGATCGCATTTGTCGCTTGGCAAATGCCTGAAGGAGCCACCTTTCTGGAGATCAAACCCTTAGAGATATTGGACGCTAGGTTCTCTACCTTGTGGTATACCAACGATATGTTGAAGCAATGGCAGTCAAACGTTGTGTTTCTTGCCTACTATCAACAACTGAAGGTTGACATTGAGTCATTTCCAAGCATGACACCATGCACCCTGCACCAGTACCAACCACTAGAAAAGTTCTGCGTAGATATTAATTTCATATATATCACTGTACGCAGATATGAGAGAAAGGAAGAACTATATTCATACTATAAGTTATCAGAAAAAGATATGGATCAGATCACAAAGGAGTGGATAGAGGAATTCCTTGTACCTGTTGTTGATGCAGAACTCTCTGAAACTAACACCATAGGAAGCCAATTTGTCACACGGTTTGAGCATGTCATACCATCTAGTGGGACAAAGGAGAAAATCCAGGATATAGATACCGATGAGGAGGACAATGCCTTTGAAGAAAATAGATCTAGCTCACTAGAAGGAGGAGGAGACCAAGTAGATGGACAAGGAGGAGGGGATGAAGGAGAAAATAAAGGAGAAGGTGAAGCTACACAACCCCAAGATACCCCTACTGAAACAATAACACCATAGAAGAGAAAGGTTTCTCCAAAGAAACCTTCAACAAGAAAGAAGGCGCACGCTAGTAGGCCCCAGTTGGAGGCCACACTCACAAAGGATGATATCAGTCTAGTTCACAGAGCCATGGAGGATTCTTCCAAGGATATCTTGTAGATATATGGAGTGAAGCAGGATGAACTATATGGAAGGATTGAAAATGAATTGAAGGAAATACAAAAATCTATTCGATTGGTCTATGTAGTACCTACTGCGCCCTCCTTGTCACAGAATACAAAATTGGGGGATGAACCTGTCCAATTGAGAAGAATTACAGATGCGACAGATGCTCGACTTCAGAGAGTCTAGAAAGAGAAGGAGAAGGCTACAGAATCCTTGAAACAAGAGAAGGATGAAGCCTTAGAACAATTACGCATAGCACGATACTGTGTAACCTCCTATGAAAATGAGAAAGAAGAGTTTCAGGAAATGGTCTAGGAGGAAAAATCTTAGTTACAGAGAGAAAAGGAGAAGTTTCTCGCAGAACGCACTATGGTCAAAGAGGCATTGAGTAAATCATATCACTCTGTGCTAGGATTAGCATAGGAGGAGCAAGGGTCAGTTGAGGCTCAAGTGGCGAAGCTTGCTGAGACCATCCATCAAATTCAAGCAAGGATAACAGAGTTGGAGGTCCAAGCAGTACCGGGTACTCCACAGGAGGTGCATGACTAGAGGAAGCAAGCCATTAAGAACACAATTCTAAGAATCATATCCCTCACCTTAGAATGAAAACAGTTGAGTGATAGAAGCGTGCAGACATACGAACGCCTCGTAGAAGATCCAAATCTAAGGAAACTATAAGCACAGTTACAAGAGGCATAGAAGCAGGCACTATCAGTGCATGCACAGATGAAGCTACTCACTATGGTAGAAATAATTAAGAG
>JASDQU010509041.1:0-40756 GCA_032191745.1 Picea mariana | reverse complement strand
CGAATCAACAAGTCGAGACAACTTGAGTTAAGATCGAGGCCTTCAAAGCAGCATTGCCCAGACCTGAGTGACTCGAGATGAGTCACAGGTGAGTGTTGGGGGCCTATTGGCCCTCTACCAAGTTTTGAGGAAACCTTGGTCAGGTTTGGACTAACTTTTGGACTTTGACGTGATGGTAGAAGATGGAGTGCCATGGGGGAGTTGAGATCGTGGATATCACTTGTTTTGCGGGCTATGTGGACCCAACAAGGGGTTCTTTAGGGTTTTGTAATGGGTTATGGGATGTCATCCCATGGGTTTACCCATGCTTAGGATTTTTTGTAAGGAATTGTAAAAGTATAAATAGATAATAATGATATAGAGACAAGAAGCAATGTAAGAGTGGGAAGTAGCTAAGTGCAAGTAGTTATGAGTTGCTTTGTGCAACAAAATGTATATGTAAGGCTCTATGCTCGATAGCGAAGTTGGATTTGTGCCTTGACCTAGTTTTGGGAAGGAGGATCTACCATATAATGCCTCAAATGGGATCAAATTCAAAGATGCTTGATACCCATTATTATAGGAAAAATCAACTAAGTATAAATAGCCTTGCCATTTTGATGGTTTATCCATCACATACATTCTTAGCATATATTCAATAACTTGATTGATTCTCTCTATTTTTCCATCATATTCTGGGTGATATGTTGTGATAAATTTCATATGGTCCCAAATACTTTGAATAATACCTTCCAAAAGTTTGATGTAAACATGGGATATCTGTTAGAAACTATTTCCTTAGGCACACCATGAAGCCTGACAATTTCTCTCATATAGATATCTGCAATATTAGCTACCTTTTGAGTTATCTTTATTGGAATAAAATGAGCATATTTGGTAATATTATCCATTGGTGCCATGATATAGTCATGTTGATTCACTATGTGGGAATCTTGGTGATGAAATGAATTGTCACCACTTCCCATTTCCACTCAAGAATTGGAAATGGTTGTAGCAAACTAGTTAGATGTATGTGCTTAGCCTTTACTTTCTAACATTCAATACATCTGGTTATGTAATCATCCACTTCTTTATTCACACCTAGCCATAAATATTGTCTCTTGACTACTACAATTGTTTTTTTGTACTTTGATTTCCCATCATAAGGCACATTATGCATCTCTCATAGTACCATATTCCTCAATTATTGAGAATTAGGTGTGTAAGTTTTTCCTTTATACAAGAGGATTCCATGTTCTCTTGTAACATCCCCTGCCTTGAGTTGGGCTATGCCAAATGAAAATTTCCACCTCTGATCCCAATTAATTAATAAGAATTACTTTCATATGAAACAATAAGCAGAATTAACAAAATACAATAATCCATGTATACATATACAATTTAAGAAACATAAATAATACATTACAAACAATAAACAACATGTAAATATAATTATGGAAGATTGTAATTAACATAATTACATGCATTACACAGCTCGATAATACTCATTAGAAGAACACATATCTATTGTTGTAAAAACACCAACTGTGTCCAGACATTCCACATTCTTCCCGGTTATAGACCACATTACTCATAACTCTCAGTAGTGGTTCACCCTTGAGATGGGGCTTAAAATCTATCAGGGAAAAGGGATCCTAAGCCAGGATACGGTCTCTTTAACAACATAAAAGTTTATTCTCAAGTTCCAACTCTAGAAGACAATCTACAGTCCCTCATTCCCCACATGCCTATCCCACCCCAGGAAGTGTTCCCCTTCTCTTCTAAAAATTCCTTTAGATGCCCCACTAATTTTCCTTGCAATACTTCCATCTTGCATTCATCTAAACAACTCGTTAGTATTTCCTGTGAAATATAATTTTATTGCAATAGCCACAAAGTTCACAAAGTGATCTCAAAATTGTTCATGCTTAATAACTCAATCACTTCTATCATTCCATTTATTAATCATAATGGACTTGTCATTCCATGCACATGTATTATTAGCAACCAAGCTTTTCCTTCTCTATCCATCCTTACTCTTTTTTCTTATCATAAATTTTATGTAGTCCATTTTCACATGACTATTTTAACTTGCAACTCTCTTGTCGCAATATCTAACAACTTCTGAAATGTTCTCAACTCTAGGAGTTAGTAATAATTGTAACATTTCATCTATTAGCATAATCATCTCTATTAAATATCATATATTCATATAGTCACCAAAATGCATTCAAGCATAAACAATTATATCATGTATAAGTGAAACTCTACCACTTACACACTATGCATGAGTGCAACTCTTCATGCATATCTATTGAATGCACCCTTGCATTGATTTCATAATTTCATTTATCTAAGTCATGTATCCCACCATGGTTAGTTCAAAGGTTTTGCCAATACCTCGACACATCATCCATACACTACCCTTTGCTTGCTCAATCATTTGGATGCCTTACTTTTTACCCAAACACTATACCAAGATTATAATTCTATGGTGTTCTTTAGTTTTATCAAAAATTTTGTAGTCTAGACATTAGCTATAAATAGGAAGTTTCCTTGGATACTTGTGTGACACTAAATCCTTTCCATATCTAGCCATGTCATGACCTCATAAATGACTAGCTATACTGGAATTCATTGTTGTAACAGGGTCATACCCTTATATTCCTTTAGTTATTAACCCATAACTAACAGTGTATGACATAGTTTTATATAAACTATATGAATTAAAAAACTAACAAATTTTATAATTATCACATGCCTTCATAATTTGCCACACCTAGCGGTATCTTATCTCCATTAATGCATTCAAATTATAAAATAATGTCATTTTATAAAATAAACTCTACCTGAGGGAATTATTACCTAAACTCCCTTCAGTTATTACCCAACATAAATTCATAAAATTTAGACCTGCATAGTTTCCTTTAAATAAATTTTATGCTACTAGATTAGTTGGTAGAACTAGGATCTCTCATGCCTCCTTCACCAACCTCTTATGCAACATTTCATATTTCTATTGCTCCCTTTTATATGGACGACTTCCATATGTAGCAACATCATCAACAACACTTGAAGCCATGCAATAAATTTCCTCTTTCCTATCATGCCCATAAATGCATTCTCATTCCAATTTCCAATTTGTTGTTACTGGTTGTCTTCAATTCTCACTATAATCATTGCACATGATTATTTCTTCCTTGAGCACATTTCTAGGAAATCCACTCTTGACTACCTTTGTTTTTCTAGCCACATACTATGTTGACTTTAAATAATAGCATTCCTCATTTTCTGGATCCCTCTGACCCAACACCTACATGATCAAATTTCATAACCATTCATGCTCTCTTAATTCCTTTGGATATTCAACTTACATAACTAGTCATGCTATCTTATTTCCTTTGGATATTCAACATTCATTCACTTTACTGGACCAAACTGATTTCGTCCTGCCCTCTCTGAACATTTCAACTCTTCTTGTCTCTTGCACCATTTAAGTTTATTTTCTTAACCACCTAGCCTCAAACTTGACTTGCATAGTCAATTTCCAGCATGTTGCAATGCTTCCGAAATGTCTTCTCTTCTAGCTTCTTAGAAATTAACTGGAAATAGTTGACACTTATTTTACTTTCCATCATAGATTCTGATGATACTTCCAACCTCCTGGAATGTCACCCATGGCTCATTTCCACTTGAGATGGATTATTTTTAGGTACCATCTCCTTTACATCCTATACCAAGAACATAACCATTTTCTTCTTCATGTTTCCTTATTGATTTCCTTGTTTATGTTCCTCTTGAATTGATGTCTCCATGCTTCTTGGGAAATACCCTCAACACTTTTTAAATTCATCAATAATCCTCTTCTATTTTTTTTATCTTTCATGAAGTGTTGTCATGCACCCATATTATATTGAAATCCACCTCATGATTTTTTTTTTCTTCCATTATCTTAAGATGTTCAAGGACTTGACTCCATCCTAAAATATTTCTTCCCTTTATGGAAAAACCCTTCTTTGACATGTGACTACATTATTCTGGATCCAATATGTACATAATGCATTGCTTATGCATCAATTGGTACTCGTGAGCATACATGTATTCCTCATTACTTCACCCTTGTATTTATAGCTTTTATACCATGCTTCTACTACACCACTTTGATAGCAATAATGGACATACTACCCTCAAACAGTATGACTGATCCTTGCAAATGTTTCCCTTATATCCAAGTATACCCCATGTTTCTCTTTCTCATAAAAACAACATTTTAACCTATCAATCCTTTTACAGTAGACATGCTTGCACTGTATGGCCTTATTTGTACATTAGCATCCTTTATAGTGAATGGAGTTTCATTATTTCCTTCACTAAATGATATTCTCTTATACCTAGATTCCATTGATCACTTTCATTAACATGAGTGGATTTCTTGTAGTGGCTTCCCAGGACTTGATGGATAAACCTAGACTCATATATTAAATTTCTCCAGTATTAACCTTTTATCATCTTGTGAGATATTCTCGACATAACATTATGTCCTCAAGTTCCTCTTCTCATTTTTTATACTAGATCCAAAATATTTCATACTCTATAAAATCATTCTTCCATATTCCCATTCTTGTAGTCCCAATGTGAGTTTTTTGTACATTTATTATCATGTACTATAGATGGCATTCCTACCTAGCCTCCACATATTATATATACAATTATCATATGGAATTCTTTCCCCAACAAGAATTTCCTTAGGGCCTTCCTTGTTGCTCATTGAACCCAAATATCTGACCCAACAACTTCTTAAAGAAACCAAATGTATAGTAAAGAACTGTCTTTGCACTTTTTTATTCTATCTGTATACATATCTAGAAATTTCTTTGTTTTAGTTGTAACCATAACATCTGAAAACATGCACACATCAAAATTTCTTAGCTAAAACCATAATATACATTTATGGTAACATATGCACAATTTTCCCTGTTATGGTCACCAAAAATATTCTTTCTGAATCCCTATGAATTTTTCTATTCAATTCATACTTATGAGTGCATAACTGAATTCTTCTATCCAATACCTTTCCAATGACTTATTTCTTGCTCAATTCTAAGTTTTTAGCAAAACGTTTAGTCATTTGATTATTACCCAAAAAATCCTTCAACGAGATGCGGTTTGTTTAATTGTTCTTATGCATCCTTGCACCTGATCCTTTGGAAATTTGACAGGATCTAAACTAGGTTCCCTCATGACAACAATTTGTACATTATGGCCAAGTTTCACCTCTAACTATGCTATAGGCTTCTAGATACATCATGCTGAAGTTTAAGGCCAATTTATATTTTTAGCCTTGAATGCTACATGTTCCTTCTAGGTCATCGTGTACATTTTTATGTGCCCACATTTTTATTTTGAATCCATCGATATATTTTATGGCTTGATATATTTTCATATAATTCTCCTATTCCAAAATATGATTCTAGAGTAGGAAGGTTTGGCCCTCGGAAATTAACTGGGTCTTAAAATTTACTCTCCATTACTTGGCTTGTAACTCCCCCATACTAACTTCGTTTGACGAATGGTTTACACTGTTAGAAATCTCTCTCTGATTTCTATTATTTGATATGTATAAAATATATGTGTTGGAAGGAAATAGAGACTTATGCGATTCAGACTATTCAAAAAATGTCATTTAGGCCTTCAAAAATGGCCTACAAGTTCAACACCTAGAAAAATACCTATTTTCTAGGAAATTTTTCACTATTATTTTTAAAATGTGGCTAATGTAAGATGATTGGGATCTTGAAATGGCACCCAATTCCACTTTGCACCTCTATTTGGCACCATGTCAGACCTCTCGACCACTTGGCCTTGCCCCATCAACTCTTGTCACCTCCTATACCTTTCTTCCATATCTCTTTCCCCTTCACTAGCACACAAATTGTATATTTCGGGCCCAACCAATCCTTTGTTTCCATGTGGCACATTTGTATTTGGTAGGCCCCATCCTGCATCCATACTTCCAGGTGCAGAAAGTTGCACATCGACATGATCTAATGGTGACGGTTTGGGAGGTGTCGATGGTGATCGACTACCCATGTTGCATCATGAAACCCCTCCCCACTGGACGTTAAAACATGGGGGATGTGCCATGAAATATAACCCTTTTTTTCCCTTGGTGACATGGTGCACATCGGGGGAATACATCCTCCCCACCTAACACAATTTTGCAGGCCTGGCTCATGGTTATGTTCGATATGTGAGCACCCCATCGTGGCGCCAACTCACTTGCCACGTCTTCCACCACTACCAATGTGTACCTGAAACTATGGAAGTACATGTCACCATGTCATCTGACACGTGGTTCCCATGTCATTCTAATGTCAGCATACAAAACATTTCCTAGATTTTCCCAATTTTGGAAATTTTCACATTTTCCCAAAATGCCCAATAACATATAGTTTTTTCAAATTATTTTGCAGGTCTCCATTATATATCTGCAACGAAACATTTTTCACCCAATTTTGGTCTTGTACATACAATTATAACCCCTTCTCTTCAACTTCAACTCTTGCACATGAAATTCATCATTAATTCCTCTACGAAAATTGGGGCTTTTTCCCATTTTTTCCTAATTTCACCATGGCCCTATGCAACTACCAACATTTTTTCCAATACCAATAATTCCAATTTGACCAATAGAGAAATCAAATTCTTGCATGCACAGTTGGTAGACATTCACGGGCATGAATTTTATTCAATTCCCCTATGGAATTGGGAATTTTGATCAACTCTCTTGTTAGTAACATTTTTGTTCCTACCATGAGTGTGAAGGATTCATTTAGGTTATAAGGTTTATATTGAGGAATTTAGTAGTATAAGGGAGAGCTTCAAGAACCTATAACTTAAAATTTCCAATTGATCTCAAGGAAGATTGAAAAAAACAACAAAAAATCCATGCCTTTTGTGCCTAAAGAAAATTTTAATCCATTGGGTGCTTATCGGAGATCCAAAATTGGCTTATCACACCCCAAAGGGGCCTAAGTATTTTATCTATGGGGCTTACAATGAGACCAATAAATAGGATCCAGGCGCTGATAGTCTTTTGAACCTCGATAGATCGATGACTCTCATCCATTGTTAGACTTCCTCTTGTAGCTCCAGATCAATGGTCGAGACGCGAGTCCTCTTGTTGGAGTCCCACTTGGAACCCAAATATTTATCACTCTTATGGGAACCTTTGATGGATGGTACATATTTTATCTTCAATATTAGAGCCTCCCATCTAGGTTTCATGTCATCCTGCTAGTGGAACTATGTCAGGATCAACCAGCGGTTTCCATGTGGACATGTGGAACTCACTAGATACACAGGTCAAGATATCAAAAGTGGGTGACACATGTCACTCTTACCTACCACTTTAGTGCAACCATTGGAAAATGAATATCCCCCACATGCCTAGGATGATGTTAGCATAACACAATTTCCTTAGTCAAATTTTCTTTGGATCATTACTAGATCAATGACTCTAAGATTATTTCTAGTTTCTCCTATCAATGATCGAGATACAAGATCATAGTTTTTCTCATAACCTAGCTCTTGATCACTTTGATTGGGAACCTCTGATCAATGGTCTAGATCTCATCTGGTGGTCGCATCAACATTCCATCAAAGCATTGTCAGGGCTAACCAAAGGCTACCACGTGGACATGTGGAACCCTTGAGATATATGGGTTAGCATCTTGAAACCAAGTGATACTTGGAAATCCTAAATGCCACATCAATGCCAACAAGGACAAATTAAAAGATTCCATATGATGTCAGTGTGAGTCTCCCTCATCAGAGTCCTATTGGGATCTAATTCTTAATCTCTTCGATGGGTGCACCTTCGATCGACGATCAAGATATCATCGCACCATAAATACTGCACCCTCTAATACATTATATAGATTTGGTGCGAGGGGGAATGAGATCAATGACCCAAAATCTATTGTGGCTTCCCCCATGCGCAAGTAAATATAAATGAATGTGTGTCCCAAGTGACGTCAATGAGAATTAAATGTGACCATGCCACCTATCAAACCAATCTGAAGTGACCACATGGATGTGAGAAACCCACCAAAAGCACCCAAATGCATGTCAAATCCAGGTGAAACGTGTCAAGCATATTGGTCATGTCAGCACCATCATGGGCCAATAAAAGGTCACCACATGTTCAGGATGGCATCAACATGGCATATTTTCCTCAGCCAAATTTTTCTTTTGGCCATAGCTAGATCGATGGATCCTAGTTGATTTCCATTTCCAGATCAACGATCATCGGAGTTCCTTTCGGGACCTAAACCTTGATCACTCCGATGGTTAATTATGATAGACAATCCATATGTAACCTTTTATCTCTAGATCAATAGTCGTCGAAGTGCCCTCTTCGGAGTCTCCCTTGTGACATAACTCTTGATTTCTCCAATGGGACACCTCCAATCAACAATATATATATGATGTTTGATCTTGTAGCCTCCCAGCTAGGTGTCACATCTTCTCTCTAGTGGAGCACTGTCAGGTCCAACCAGTGGTTACCACATGGACATGTGGAGCCCACTAGATGCAAAGGTCAACACACCAAAAATGGGTGACACGTGTCAGTCTTTCCTACCACATCAATTCCATAGTGGACCAATGAAAAGGCACCATGTGTCTAGGATGACATCAACATTACATTGTCTAAAAATTAAACGAATTTTTCCCTCGGTTGAACCAAATCAATGGCTCATGATCATTCTAAATCCTAGTTCGATGGATCAACGAATCCCCTCACTTTTAGTTTCATCCTAATGGATCAATGACCCTTAGATTCCTTGGAGTTCCCCTTGTCGGAGTCCCCCATTTTGAGACCAAACACAATTCCTCTGATAAGTCTCACTCTGACAGATTACTAGTGGGGTTTAAAGAGGGTCTAATGAAGTGATCCCACATTTAAAATATCGATGGTTAATATTGATTTCTAAGATCTATCCGATGACTGCTAAGTCTCATGATATTTACAGTTAATATCTTGAGCATCCAACCATCTTAAAAATTATTGCAAGATCTCTAAGGGGAAAAATCGAAATAATATTTTGGCCTGCAAATTCTCAACTATTCCACGATCTCATCATAACAAAAATTCATGTGGTTAAAAGTGATTTTTATAGTTTCACCAAGGGTAAAACCACTCAATAATCAATATGCTGGAAACATTTTAAAGAAGATAAAATTCGTTTCAAGAAGCATATTAGGGCATGAGTGACAAGAATAAAAGACAATGAAGGCTCTCATTGGTAGTGTCGATACTTTGGCGAATTTAAGAGTTTCTTATAAAGAGAGTTGTTTGATCAGAAAATTTTAGCACAAACAAGTGGTAAATGCAACAAGGAAACCAAAGATTCATACCTTGAGTTATGTTTTAGTATGTAATTTATTTTCTTATAGTATATGTTTTCTTGTAAATCATCTCCTCCCATTTTTCTTTGCTTGTATAAGATCTGATTTATAAAATCTTAGACAATAGACTATTCACCATATTCAGTGTTACTAAATGATGTTTAGTTATGACACATGAGTGATTTCCTATGAATGTATGACCATTTCTTGTGATTTACTATTTGAATCATGTTTTTAATGATTTGTATACACCTATTAGAGCTGATGAATTTTTAATTGCTCAACAAGTTGCTCTTTCCCCTAAACTACATGTTTCATTCTCAACAGTTCACTCTATGTTTATTGTTTCTTTCTTCTAATTCCCCATTCCATTCTCCTTTAAATATTGATTTTATGAAACACTCGTAGACACATACCTATGAGAGTTGAGAGAATTTTTTAGCTAAGATGAGATTTTTTGAGGTCCTATAGTTTTGAGAAAGAGAGAGGGAAAAAAATCCCAAACATTGCACAATTATTTTACTACAAATATAGATTTAAGGTTCACCCTGAGTCTTATTTCCTAGGGTACCTCGACATCATTCCAATAACAACATGGAACATCTCAAGGGATAACATCTGAAATGGAACTGTTGTTGGGGACATACGTTGAACAAATCTTCCCAAGGGAGATGACATTGTAAGTTCTGAGCCTTGATGGCTGAACATGCCTCAGGAACTTGGATGTTAATATTTCACCTGGAGACTCCACAAAAGGACAACTTATCCTCTTCTAGAAGATACACTAAAAGCCACCCTCATCCTGATAAGGTTCTGGTCTATTCAAATATAAAAAAGATTGTGACCTAGAGAAATATCAGAGAGTGTCAGATCTCTTCTTTATCAGGCAAACAAAATCCATAAATATCTCCGTATAATATTAATCAAAGTGTTGAATCTATATATTTAATCGATATTATTGAAGATTCAATTTTTTCTTCAAAATTTCCTCTCGAGACATTGATAGTCCTCCATAATTATCCTTTGGAATTTATCCAAGAAATAAGTTCTTCCTTCAGCCCGTTCTTGAAAATTCTCATTGCACCTCTGTGCTTTGAAGCCCATATTTTACAAAATCTCATGGTTGGATTAGGTGGAGGAATACCTGGGGGAAATCATCCTTCTCCCCCACCACCTATAAATATGTGAGTCACTGCTATATTTTACCCATTGGATATTCCACAAATTACCCATGATCTCCTTGAGAAGTACATGAATTATCTTCCCAAATTTGATGGGGATAAAACTCGATCAGTTGAAGAACATGTCAGTTCTTTCCATGAATTTACATATAACTAGTATGTAGAAAATGATGATGTCTTCTTGATGCTATTTATCCAAAATTTGGAGGGAGATTCTAGAAAATGGTTTAGAGAGGTACATGTTGCTTCAATTAATAGTTGGCTAGCTCTAGAAGTTTCCTTTATGAGTAGTGGGGTGAGAAAATGGATATCCTATACTACCTAAATAAATTTGGATCACCCAAGAAAAGGTTCAATGAAACTATCGATGAGTTCAACAAAAGTTTCAATAAGCTCTATAGCAAGATCACCATAGATATAAATCCATCACAACCAACAACCAAATTCACATATGCTAGGGAATTTGATGTTTATTTTTCCATGGTGTTGAGGGAAAGGATATCCCAAACCTTTCTTCTGATGCAAGAGGATTCAATAGACATAGAAAGAAACATTATTGCATCAGGTAAAATGAAGAAAAAATAGGTTTAGACTGAGAAGAAAAAGGTCAGGGAAGAATGTGGTACTTATGATCCAAGAAGAGACACCCAAGAAGAAAAGATGGATGAAATTTCCAGACTGATCAAGAACTTGACAAACAAAATGTCAATATTTGAGATAATAACATAGTAATAAAAATATATTTCCCCAAGAGGGAGGCATAAGGAATCCCAACATTAATCAGTTCAGAAGACCCCCTAATCCACAACGCATGAGAAGGGAGAAAAGAAATGAAGAACATCCTATTCACCCCCCTGTAAATACCAACAATTATAACAATCTTGTTGAAGAATTAGTGGATGAGGAATATTCTCAATACACAGAGGAAATGCACTTTTTCCTATATGAGAATGATTCCATACATCTAACTCAAAATTACTTTGTAGAGTCATTAAATCCTAGGAAACTGGTTCCTAACAATAATCCCAGCAAAGGAGCTTTATGCTCATCTCAGTATAGAAATTTTGTTGATGCACTATAGGATGAGATGCATAAGAAATAATATCTTAGGCCTTGACAAAAAGATAATTTTTTATATAGTCAACCTCAGGCTAAGAAAGATGGTCTAAATTAGTCCAAAGATAAAGATAAAGAAGTGCTAAACATCCCTAAGGTAAATGAGGTATCGGAAACCGTGAAAAAAAAGAAATCAAGAATTTGAGGAATTAGCTTCACCTTTCAATATTGAACGTGAGATTTCTAAAATTAAGATTCCTATTCCTTTTGTGGAGCTAGCTAAAAACCCCTCATACCATAAATAAATTGAGAAATTTATGCAGGGGAATGGATCAACAAGTCCTCCTGTTACTATGAATGTAAAAGAGGAATGCCCCACAATTGGTTTTGGCCCTCACATTGATGACAAAGTGGAATATGTGGAACCCTTCTATGTAACCTTAAATATTCACAATAATACACTACACAATTATATGCTAGATTTTGGTGCATCACACAACCTTATGCCCAAAATAGTCATGGAAACATTGCGGTTGGAGATAACCAAGCCATATCATGATCTCTATTCTTTTGATGTTAGAAAAGTGAAATGTTATGGGTTGATCAAAGACATGGTTTTCACCCTGGGTTAGTTTCCTATTAAGAGCATTATGATGGATGTGGTGGTGGGTGATATACCATCTAATTATGTCATGTTGTTTTCCAAAACATGGGCAACAAAATTTGGAGGCACTACGTAGATGGATATAACTTATGCCACTGTACCAGTTTTTAGAGGAGAGATCAGAAGGTTGTACTGAGAGACAAAGTTCTCTTATGTGGTTAGTGACCAAAAAAACCTTGTGAATCATCCCATATATGTTATTGATAAATATATGGGCTATTTTATCATATCTATAAATGAATAATACAATGAAACCTCAATTCTTGCATATCCTCTCGAGAATCTTGTTGAAGAAATAAATGGTATATGGAAAATGTTTTTTTATGGGGCATACTCAAAAGAAGGGGTCGGGGCTGGTGTGGTGCTCATATATCCCACCAAAAAGGAGATACATTTTTCCTACAAGATAGAGTTTGAATCCACAAATAATGTGGCCAAATATGAGGCTTTGATCTTAGTCTTGGAGGAAACAAACAAGATGAAAATCACCAAGCTGGTGGTATTTGGAGATTCAGAGCTAGTTGTGTAGAAAGTAAAATGGTCATATCAAACAAGGAAGCCTAGAATAAGGGCATACAAATATCAGGTATGGGATATGATAGATAATTTTTATGAAGCTTTTAATATTTCTATTTTTTTAAGAGGGTTTAATCAACCGATTTATTCCTTAGAAGTAACAACCAATACCTTTAAAGTACCAACCACCCCTCAAGTTAAATATGATATTATGTTAGGGACCTAACCCCTCACATAGGTAGAATAATGTATTTCCATGTAATAGAGGTTAATATTAATAAGTACTGGCAATAAGGAAGAATAAGTCCAATGTAAGAAGACCTAATAGAAGCTACCACTTCTAGAAAGATCTTCCTCTAAATGGTTCTTTTGATAGACATATTTAGTATAAATAGGAGTCGAGGGTATGATAACTTTTTTCTTGGATATTATTGTAATAGAGCTTTGCTCTATTGAAGGTTTCCCCCTCGAAGAGGCAAGTGAACATTTCTCTCAGTAATCAAAGTTCTCTTTCTGGTGTTATTCTGATATCATTTTGGTATTATTGTGGTATTGTTCTAGTTATATTGTTGTTCATCTACCATTTCTAGATATTTATTTCTGTTCTGCATAATTTTTATATATGGAATATTACAAGTGGTATCATAGCACCTTCCTCGGTAGAAAATTGTGGGTTAAAATTTTTTCCAGGGTAGAGACGTACTTCGATGTCTTTAAGCTACAAATATATGTCATTAGACACATAAACCTACGGTTAGGGATTCATACATGCATGAAATACAAGTGGTACTTAAGCGCACATCTGTTGGCCACCCTTGTAACCCATGTTGGTACCCCTTCGAGTGGTAGTGCATCAGAAAACACCTATATACAAATCGACCTAGATCTCTTGAAGCCCTCCATAGATAAAACGATTAGTCCCCTGACTATTATAGTGTCACTGAGATAAAACTCGGGAAGATACTCTCTAGTACCTGGGTAGTCGGTTAGTATGGCTAAGGGCACGGTCTAGCCTCCTTAGTTGGTTCCCTGAGATATTGGGTCATGTACTACTGTTGGATGCCACATGTATATCAAAGAGCTATAGCACAGGGAAAACCATTTTCTATAGAACCCTTGAATACCTAACCCTTGGGATGGAAACAAAAACAGAACATATAATATCTATTGCAACACAATTGTGTCTCATGCATTTGAGTTGAAAAATTACTACATGTAGAGTCCCCCGACCACCTAGGATGGGCCACAATACATGAGAGAACACTTTCATTCTCTCTATGGAACATACTCTAACATGCCCAACATCCAACTGAGCTATTCCACATGAATATTTCAAACTGCGTGCAATTAAAATATATACACACAAAGCTATTGCGAAAACATATATATATATATATATATATATATATATATATATATAATGTAAATAGAAAAATGCATTATGTAAATGAAAAGATTCATACCAAAATAACAGTAACCATATACCTGCAGCATATATAGGCATTACCCATACATATAAAGACAATTATAATCACACGTAGAATAAACCCATAAAATAAACACGTAAATAACAATGCAACATGTAAATTTATCACACAGTTGACACTTATATTGGTAATAATATCACCAAATGTGTGTAGCCTTCCACGAACCTCTCGGCCTTAGACCATGCTTCTTATCACTCTTAGAAGTGAGTCATCCCCAAGCTGGGACTAAAATCCACTCGGGTAAAGGGATTCCTAACAAGGATAATGGCTCATAGACAACAGGAAAGACTCCATCACATGTGCCAACTCAAACTAACAACCTACAGTCCCTCATTCCCCACATTCATGTCCCACCCTAGGAAGTGTTCCCCTTCTCTGCTCAATATTCCTTCGGCTTCCTCACTTCCTTTTCGGGATTCAGAAACAGGCTCGACATGAAGTCTTAGATCCTTGTAGCTGTAGTTTAGCACCTTCAGGAAATCAATTCCCAACAATTCTTTCACCTAGAGAATTGCTCACGGGCCTCACAACCCGCCTCTTCAATATACCACAGGCCTAACAACCCGCTTCTTCAATCCCGCTCCCAAGCTAATCAACTACACAAATGAGTATGGCTATGGATATAGGTTTAGATACAATGACATGAAGGTATGGAGGTTAACTGAGTGAGTGAGTGAAAACTCATCGAATGGTTGCCTGCATGCTCGAATGATGGAAGGAATGATGGAAAGAATGATGGATGAAATGAACTAAGTCCAAACAATATGTATGCATGTCCCCAACTTGACGCTTGTCATATTAGGAGCTACTTTGGCCCACTTGTCACTTTGGAACTTAGGATAAAATAATTATCCATACTTTATATTTTAAGAAATATTAATATAATATTCCTTTTTGGCTTAAGCTCCTTAGCTTATCCCTTTTCCTTAATTTTTATCTCTCCCTTTCCCTAGATAGTGGAGTTTAGTCCCCCGTACTCTTTTATCATGGTCGGTCTGCGCGCAACGATGTATTTTATATTAATGTTGAGAGATATAAAAAAGTAGGCCCATTGGCCTTTAACATCTAGGCTCTCTGGCCTAATAACCACAAACTATCTCACTAGCCTATAAAACACAACATATACACAAAGGCTCCATGGCCTTAAAATCGTGTGCACTTAAGTTGTTGTGCATAGTCTCCTAGAATGTGCACATGTCCTCATTTTACTATGCAGTACATGAATGCACTATGCCGTGACAGGTGCATACAACAATGATATCAAACATCTCACCAGCTTAAGTACATTTGCATTTACATTTACTATTGGGTTTGTCCTAGGAATATTACAATCCCCTCCCCTTATTTATGCACTGTTCTTAGTGCATTATGTACTCATACACAACAAAATTTCAAAAATCCTCAAAAAGATGTGGGTATTCTTCCTACATTGCATCCTCATTCTCCCAAGTAGCATACTCAGGATTGTACCAGGTCCATTGAACCTTTACAATCCCTATGGCTCGATTTTGGAGATGTTTGATTTTCTGGTCCAGAATGCATACCAGATGCACTTGGAAAGCACCTTCTTGCTCCACCTGGATCACATTCCAACCAATAACATTATTAGCATCAAGTATATATTTCTTGAGAAATGATACATGGAATACATTATGAACATACATAGATGCAGAAAATGCAATCATATAAGCTATTGGACGAATGCTCTCTAGGATTTCAAATGACCCACAATAGAGAGCTGCCAACTTGGAACAATTTCCCAACTTTGGGGAACTTTTATTGGCTTTCACTTTCAAAAATACATGGTCCCCAACTTTAAATTCCTTGTGAGTTCTTCCCTTATCAACATAGCTTTTATGCCTATCTTCAACAACCTTTAAATTTTGTTTTATTTTTATCATTTGCTGCTCCATTTCCCTGAGCAAATCTAGCCCAACCACTGCCTTGTCTGTTGGGTTATCCCAGCTTACCAGTGTGTTGCAGTTTCTTCCATAAGTGCCTCAAATGGGCTCATCTTTAGATATGCTTGGTCCCCATTTTTATAAGCAAACTCTACCAAGTGTAGTTAGTATTCCCATTTTGATGGTTTATCTATCACATACATCCTCAACATATCATCAATCACTTGATTCACCCTCTCTATTTTCCCATCTGATTTTGGATGATAAGTTGTACTAAAATTCAAATTTGTTCCAAATCCATTAAATAATCCCTTCCAAAAATTTGAGGTAAATTTTAGATCTCTGTCAGACACAATTGTCTTGGGCATGCCATGTAATCTAGCAATTTTATCTCATATAAACATCAACAATGTTGGCTTCCTTGTGAGTGAGTTTAACTAGAATAAAATGGGCAACTTTAGTAAGCTTATCCACCACTACCATGATAGAATCATGTTGCTTGTTTGTTCTGAGAAGTTGGTGATGAAATCCATTGTCACAACTTCCCATTTCCACCCAGGAATGGGTAAGGGATGTAGAAAACCATTTGGGTGTCTATGCTCATCCTTTACCTTCTGACATTCCAAACATTTGGCAATAAAATCAACAACCTCTTTCTTCATTCCTAGCCAATAATATTGGCTCTTGACAGTTGCAATAGTTTTCTGATAACCTGGGTGCCTAGCATAAGGTGCATTATGCATTTCACTCAATATCAGATTTTTCAATTCATTATAATTTGGTACATAAATCATTCCCCTGTACCTCAAAATTTCATTATTATCTAGCTCATATTCTTCAATTTTCTACTGCAAATTACCTTGCTGTAATTTTTCCACTAATCCCTTGTATTTCAAATCTAATTTGGAAACCTCTATAATTCTATCTTTCAAATATTATGGGTACATGCTAATGGTTGTAGCATGAAATTCATGCACTCTTCTGTTGAGTGCATCAACCACTTTGTTCTCTTTTCCCTTGATATGCTTTATATCAAAGACATATTCACTTAGAAATTCTAACCATCTGCTTTGCCTAGCATTTAGAGTTGGTTGATCAAATAAATATTTCATAACATTATGGTCTATCCTCAGATCAAAAAAATTTCCCATGAGGTAGTGTCTCCATTTCCTCAAGGCATGCACTATGGCTACCAACTCCAAATCATGAGTGGCATAGTGTCTTTCATGCTCCTTCAACTTCCTTGATTCATAACATATAACAAACCCATTTTGACTGAGGACTCCACCAAGTCCTTCTTTGCATGTATCTATGCAAACAATGAATTCTTCATTTGGGTCTGCAATCCTTAGTATTGGAGCACTTGTCAATAATTGTTTCAGGTGTTGGAAACTCTTTTCACAATCCAATGTCCACTGAAACTTCACACCCTTTCTTTGCAAGGAAGTGATTGGGTGTGGAATCTTTGAGAATCCTTCAATGGATCTCCTATAGTAGCCTGCAAGGCCCATGAATGATCTAACCTATGTCACATTCTTTGGCATTGACCAGTCTCTAATGGCTTCTATCTTCTCAGGATCCACTGCTATCCCATCCTCTGAAATGATATGTCCAAAACAATGAATTTTCTTCTGATAAAATGAGCACTTGCTCAATTTGGCATACAACTGATGCTCCCTTAATACTTTCAACACCATCTCAAATGATACTTATTCTCTTCTTCTGATTTAGAATATATAATAATTTCATCTAGAAAGACAATGACAAACTTGTCTAAATAATCTCGGAAAACACCATTCATTAAGCACATGGAAACAACTAGTGCATTTGACAACCCAAATGGCACCATTGTGAACTCATAATGAACATACCTTGTCTTGAAGGTGGTCTTGCTGATATCTTCCTCTTTAATCCTTACTTGATGGTATCTTGACCTAATATCTATCTTTGAAAATATCTTTGCATCCTTCAATTGATCAAAGATATCATCAATCCTTGGCAAAGGATACTTTTTCTTTACAATCAATTTATTCAACTGTCTGAAATCAATGCCCAATCTTAATGTCCCATCTTTCCTCTTCACAAACAAGTATGGGTCACCGCAAGGTGACACACTTGGGCATATATTCCCCTTCTTCAGAAGTTCTTCAAGCTTCATTTGCAACTCCTTTAGCTCTAGTGTACTCATTCTGTATGGAGTCTTTGACACTGGAGCTTCTCCAGGAATTAAATTTATAGAGAAATCAATATCTCTCTTTGGGAGTAGTCCTGGTACCTCCTTGAACACATATTCAAACTCTTCTAGGACTGCATGATCTTCCAATTTTGGCACCTTATATTTAGGTGTCTCCTCCATATGGGATGCACATATTTGACACCCTTTTTTGTAACATTTCTTCAGTTGCAATGCTGAATTTGTCTAATGGTTACTGCCCTAGGAATTCCCTCCACTTTCCTTAGTCTCCCTTCCTTATCCAAGCAAGTGAATGCCTTGTTATGATAGTCTAGGATAGCATGATGTTGATCCAACCAATCCATCCCAAATAGACAATCATAGGACCCTAAAGGCAAGATGCTCATATCTGCCCTGGCGTTCAGTCCATTCATGTCCATAAGGCACGACTTAACCATCTCATTAAATTTTCTTTTAGCTCTAGTAGCCAGCTGTAACAACCAATATTTTCCATGCTTACTTCTTGGAAAATGAAAACTTTCCACGATATTAGGATCTATATAACTATGACTAGCTCCTGAATCAATTAAAATAACAATGGTTTGGTTGTTGATCATACCTTCCACTTCAATAATATGTGATTGATAATTTTCTTTCTTGTTTTTGAGGGCTACATAGATCCTTGGCACATTTATGCCCATTTCCTCCACCGTTTCCACTTGCTGTACATTGTGAAAAATCCTCACTATTTCACCTCTGTGAGGGAAATCTCTGAACATATGATCTCATTTACAACCCCAACATTGAATACGTGCCTGCCTTGGCCTTTGACCCCCTGCCTCAATCATTCTAGGTTATCTAGAAGTTGGTTTTCCCTTAGGATTATTTATGAATAATGGTGGCTTAGATCCCTTCTTCCTCTGATCCATCTTTAATTTATTTTTGTCTTCCCAAGATTTTTGGAAAGTTCGCCTTGATTTTTGCTGATCATATAGGAATTTATCTCACCTTATGGTCTCCTCCAATGTTTTGGGATCATCATACTATATTTTGTCACTGATGAATTATGGAAATCCACTCAAATACCTCTAAATATTAATTATCTCATCCTTGATGAATGAGACATTCTTCAACAGTTCTAAAAACCTTCTTATGCTCACCATCAAATGTAGGAGGTTTGATTTTGTTCATTTCTCCTCGTAGCTCATCCACCCCAGAAATATTATGTTTCCTAATAGGGGATGTACTTGAGATGTTATGTGATATCTTATTGGAATTCCTTGGGGAGTGGTGGTGATGTTTGCTAACACTTCTTTCTCTTCTTTTCTCATCAGGAGACTTACGACTTCTTGATTTGCTTCAACCACTCTCCTTATCCAATTTCTTTTCTATTCTGTTCAAGCTCTGCAATAAATTCATTTTGAAGTCATCTTGCTATTCCTTGGATCTCATAAGACTTTCATTATTAGCCTTATGGATTTGGACATCATTCTGCAAATTTTTAATGGTCTCCACCATATTCATGTTTTCATCCCTTCCTTCTCCATGTCCATTGGAGTTTGTTCCTTCAATGCCCAAATGGACACCCATCCCTCTAGTATAATCACCTTGATTGTAATTCCCCTATGCCTCTTCCATTACTATGGACTCTATGTTGATCCTGATCTGATCTAGTTTTTTTTGAATCTGCAAAATGTGCAGCCAACAAAATTTTGTCAGGCTAATTGTTTCAACAATCTCATGAAAATATGAACCATTTTGGTTCCATAATATATTAGAAGTCTTTCTTCTGATTTCCTGAAAAATTTGAGTTCCCAGATAAATTTTGTGGGTGTAAATTCAGATTACATTGTCCAATACCTTTCCAACGCCTTCTCCCATGCTCAATTCTGAGTCTTGAGGAGAAAGTTATGGCTATTTGAAAATTTCCCATTAATTTTTATGTTCATTTTTCAACTTGGCACATCTCTGCGCTATAATTATGCATTTTTGCACATACTCCATTGGAATTTTTTTAGGATCTCAATTGGTTTTATTCATATACATATCATGGACACTCTTTCCAAGTTTCACCTTTTTCTGGTTTCCAGGTTGCTAGTTACAACCTGCTTAAGTTCTAGGCCAATTTGTGTTTTTGGTATGGAATGATACAGGACCTTCTTTTCCATATTACACATGTTTAACATGCCCAGAAATTTAATTCATATCTAGGAATGTATTCTTTGGTTCAATATATTTCCATTGATGACTCCTGTGCCTCCATTGGATTCTGGAGTAGAAAGTTATGGCTCTTTGATGTTAGTGGGGTCTTAAAATTTACCCTCCTCTATTTGTGTTGTAACTTTCTCATAAAAGCTCCGTTTGAAGAACCGTTTACACCATTAGAAAGATCTCTCTGAGCTCTTTTATTTGAGATACAAATACATCATGCACCTTGTAACACTCTGTTCTTTTGGTTTTTGAGTAGCTAAAAACATTGTTAAGGCCCTCAAAAACATCTTGCAATAAGATGGCGTTCAAGTGATATAAAACGTCGCAGAAAATCAATGGTTTTCTGTTGTTGTTCACCCTCCAAATGACTTCATGAATTCAACTTGTAAACCCATATTTTCCATGTGCAGCAACAACACAAGGCAAATCATGCTTTGTGCACCTATAACCATTGTGCGTCGTTTCTCTGTCGCGCCAATAACTTACGCGCACTACTTTGTGTCGCACGCCAATATCCACCGCACACAGTTTTGGTATCGCGCATTGATATTCCACTTGCATTTCACTCTACGCATTGCACCATGCCATATTTTAGAATGCCCCCACCGCGCACCAATACTCTGTTCATAACATTAACTAAATTGTCGCACGACAACATATTCCCACATTGCCCACGCACCAACCAAACTCCTCCACGCTCTGCCAATACTGTGAACACCACACATGCCATTATTATGTGTGTTCACACTGTACACACATTATTATGTGTATGCACACCCCACAATGCTAAATTTATCGTGCACACCCACACACCAAAAATTTTCCATGCTGTGCCAAAATTTAGTGCGCACACCTGCACACTAACATTTTTCCACGCGGTGACAAAATTTATTATTATGTGTGTTCACACTGTACACACATTATTATGTGTATGCACACCCCACAATGCTAAATTTATCGTGCACACCCACACACCAAAAATTTTCCATGCTGTGCCAAAATTTAGTGCGCACACCTGCACACTAACATTTTTCCACGCGGTGACAAAATTTAGTGCACGCGCCCGCACATTAACATTTTTTCACACAATGCCCAATTTTTACATATCCCAAGATTTTTACCGTGCAACATGCATTTTTATTGTGCCCACCTATGCACACTCATTTTTATGCACAACAATTCCTTGTGAATTCCGATGCAGAAATTGAGGCATTTTCCTAACCTTTTCCCCAATTTACCATAGATATTTTGCAACTATGAAATTCATTGAATTTCATCTTGATAACACTATTTAAACCTCTTCAACAACAAATCATTGTGGGTTGACATTTATGGAAGAGATTTTTCCCAAACTTAAGTCACAAATTGAGAATTTTTAAATATAAAATTCGCTCCAACTGTCATGGCTTCACTGTAACTTCAAATTTGACCCATTCTAGATCTGAATTTGATAGAACAAATATTAAATCAATAATATCTCACCACTTCACCGAATTTATCCATTTTCCCATGCATTTAACCACAAAAATTGGGGCTTTTCCCAATTCTGCGTCGTTGCTTCTAAGTTTTACCATGGACACTCTACAAACTAAAATTTGGCCATTTCGAAATAAATCCTCTGTGACATTTATCTTCAAATCAACTTGCCCATCCCATCTAGGCTCAGTGTTGAAAATTGAAGATCTGATACCATATTGTAACGTCCCCTGCTGTTACAGAGAAATCCCCTTGCGGAAAAGTGGATTCTCTCTTGGATACTAGACCCCTATAACGAAGACAAAAAATGCTATTGTGGACACTGGCATTCCTTTTAGATCTAATTACGATAATGTATGAAGAGGAAGAAGAAAAGTGTACCTTTTTAATGGTGTTTGTCCTCACACAGTCCAAGTTGAGCTTTGATCCTAAGCTCCTCAATAAGTCCTGCAGAACAAATAAAGATACAACAAACTTTCTATTCTACTGAGATTAGCTCAAAAATAGATCTATCTACTAGAGACAAGTTCATGAAATGTATGCAAACTTTAAAGGAAATATGACAATCATAGATTTATATCAATGTGAACAAAGTGGTGCTTAAAGCCATGATGTAGTGTAGCAGCTTCACCAATCTCCCTTTGTCTAGACCCTTGATCAAATAATCCACACAGAATGTTGATGCTTCAATGATATCTCCATTATGAGATCATAAGTTTGATACTTCACAATTTATCTATATCAATACCACTCATGAGATCATAAGTTTGGTATCTCTCAATCTCCATCATCTCTTTCACCATGAGAAGGCCTCCTTATATATAATTGGAGATACCAAACCACTTGAGATATCTTTGGGATAAGTTGAAGATTCCTCTCCTTCAGTTGTGGATCTTCCCTAAGATCATGCCTTGACCTCATATTCGAATCCAACCAACTTTAGAGATTGAGGGGATTCTTCACTGATTTATCTCAACAAACCAACATTCACTCAGAAAGGGAAGCACTCCCCGAAAAGGGTGTATAGAGAATTTTAGTGCTCCCCTAAAGAAGGCTAGGGAGTGACGGCACTCCCTGACAGTGGGTAGAAGAGAACTGCCTTCCAAAAATCATTTTTGAGTGATTTTCTTCATGGAAAATTATTTGTACTCTTC
This sequence comes from Picea mariana, assembly GCA_032191745.1. Classification (NCBI taxonomy): domain Eukaryota; kingdom Viridiplantae; phylum Streptophyta; class Pinopsida; order Pinales; family Pinaceae; genus Picea; species Picea mariana. The sequence continues at coordinate 17,547 of JASDQU010509041.1, read as the reverse complement.
ATCAAATGATTTCTCTTCCTAAAACCAGTCTTTGAGGGTGCCATAAGTGTTCTTGTGATGTCATTAGAGGCACGACATAGAAAATATGGCAGTATGATGTTTGCAACACTTGTAGGTGAAATGTGACTGTTGTGACAATGGTAATGACAACACTATGCCATCATCCTAATGAGTAATTTTGATGTGTAACAGATTGCCCCCAAAAGTGCGAAGTTAGAAGATGAGAACTGATGACAGAAGTACTTTGTAGACTTTTTCAATCAAGGGTAAAGACTTAGACAACTTGATAGAAGTTGCACACAACCATCAAACAAATGTTATGACATGTTTCAAACCCAAGGCATGCATACCTATGCTTGAGTGATAAACACTTTCAAGGTATGGTGGCCATAAAATACACTGTGGATCCATAATTATATTGATAGAAAGGTATAGCCACTGAATATACAATGTGGATCTATACTCCTATGACCTAAACTGATTGTAGCTACAAATAATACATGGTGGATCTATGAGACGACAAGACATAGCCATGACCAATACACAGTGGATCTATGTAACATTATATGTGTCAATGTTCAAAAGAAACTCCATTGCAACCTGGGAAAAGTACAGATAAGAGTGATGAATCAACCCAGGGTCTTCTTAATGATCCCTATGTAGTATGAATATAACCATGTGAATAGATGTTTTGATGTCAAACATGGAAAAAACTACTTGATTACCAGTCAATGGCGTAAATCGTTAACAAGCGCGAGGGAAATCACCATTGATGTGAATCATTCCCAAGGTACTCTAGTACATTTTAATGAATGTGAATGGATGAGATGAAGATGAACATCCGTGGAATCATCCAATCAGAGGTCAATGATGTAAACCCACTGTCAGATCTGAGGAGGCCTGCCATTGAGGCATGCAGGTCCCAAGTTACTAATTGGTTTCTAAGTCTAGCTCCTGGATAATGTGCTGAAGTCGACAGGAATAGACTCGTCTAGGGAGGGCCTTGGTGTATCCCCCATCAATGACACAAAAATGACACAGATATGTAAATGGTGGATCAAAAGAACATGGACTAACATGGGTATTGAAACAAGAATTTTTGATGGTTGACTTTTGAGGCCGATACTTCCCTTGAACACTGAGGTATGATAGAAGAAAAATCAACAAGGACCAAAACTTGATAATGCAGTGGATACTGTGACTTTCGTGGGGTGACCCAAAGGAGTAAGGAAAATCAAAGGATTGGTTTAGTGTAGAGGTTTAGCAGATTGAAATGCATGCAAAGATAAAATTATGTGTTCAAGGGTGACTGTAAGAATTACTAGTAATGTTCTCAAAAATTGCTTGGCTTACTTCCTTCAATTTTTCCCCCCATCCAGATAGACGAGACCTATGTTTATTTTAACGATATCAAGGTTGGTAAGACATGCTCGATATAAATCACCTTTGGTAAGTCCCTCTTCCTTTATTTAACAAACTGGAAGAAGTAAGGGTACGGTCTTATATGGGCCCTTCAATGTATGGGTTTTTAACGAGTCTAGAGAAGGTAAAATCAATGGTTTTTCATGTTTAGAGAGTATGAAAAGAACTTAAAGACGACTCTAGTGTTGTCCTTTTTAATAATGTTAGTCTTGCGAGGCTGAAAAAGAGATAAATTACCACTCGAAAGATTCCCTTTCAAACCTTTTAATGAGTTTGAAAGGAAGCAAGATCACTCGAAAATATTTTCATGTTTAGAGAGTCTGAAAAGAACATAAATAAGACTCTGGGGGGTTCCTTTTTCGTATATCCATGCGAGCCCAAAAAAGAGATAAAAGGTTACTCGGTTACATTCTCATGTTTTTACGAGCGTGAGAAAGAACAAAGACTAAGCTTGGTACTCTACCACTAGATTGAAAGCTAGTGGCTTAACTCCAAAATGATCATCAAAGGCTGGAAACATGCCCCCCAAGCTTCAATTAATTCACCGACTTTGAGGTTGTCGCCAATTTATGTACTAGATGGAGAAAAAGGATAAGGGTGGATGAAATGAAGGTTCAAATATGATACCTAACGAAAGACTCGACTCGACATCTACGAGATCTGGCAAAAGACTTGACCTGACAGGAGACGTGAATATTTCATCTTTTAATGAGCTTGACACAGGAAAAGAAAAATGCTCAAGGCTCCGAGTTCAATCCTCAGATTTTTGTTTCATTTTTTAATGAGCTTTCTACAGAGAGGAAAAATATGCTCAAGGCTCTAGGTTCAATCCCCGTATCTATGTTTCATTTTTTAACGAGCTTTCTATAGAGAGGAAAAAATATTCTCAAGACCTCTATTTCATTTTTTAACGACCTTGCCACAAAGAGGAAAACTATGCTCGTGGCCTCTGTTTCACTTTTTAACGAGATTTCCACAGAGAGGAAAACTATGGTCATGGAATCTTCTTGATCATGGCTTCCAAGAGGATAACACTCTGGAAGGAAACCATGTCAAGGGACAAAACTCGGTCATGGCTTCCAAGAGATCTTCACTGGATTGAAGAAGAATGCTCCGGAAGGAACACATGTTGAGGGTCTCGCCAGGGGTATGGATATCAAGTTCCAATATCCCTACCAAAGATTTCACCATGTCAACTACCAGATCCAATTCATCGAAAGTTGAAGTCATGGGAGACAATGCCACATAATTTACCCATGGCAGGGGTGATATCGACTGCATATAAGACCTGGTTAGGGAGGTAATTGGGTTTATGGTCAAGTTAGGGCCAACAAATGAAAGTTGATCAATATTCACCATTCTTCCATTGTGCAAGAAATATATCACACAAAAAAAAGTGGACAGAATAGATTTCATGGCATAGACATAATCTTTCCCAAGGAGTAAATCGAAATCCAAGGGGTCCTGGACTACCATAACATCAATAAAGACAGTTTTCCCTCCCAAAGTTACAGGAAACTGAGGAAGGATCCTAAAGGGTGATTGGTTCTTCTATTAAAATCGAACAAAGTCTGGGTAAATAGCACAAGCTGAGTATAACCTAAATCTTTCCAAGCAATATAGGACAAAATACTAACAGACGAACCTTCATCTATCAATGTCTAAGGAACGACCCGACCACAAACCTATACTGTAATCTTGAAAGGAATGTGAGAGGGAAGATGAGGTCTAGTTAGCGAACCCCAATCAAAAAGGATGGCCTCATTACTTGGAGGGGGTTTCATTGGAGAAGTAGGAATGCCCCCCAGCATGGAAGATTCTGTATCAATGAGAAAAATGTGGGTAGAATCGGGTTTACTCTCTAGAGGGAGAGTAGGGTTGATCGATGATGGGATCAGATCAACCACGTTGGCACTCTTCAAAGGAAGAGTTAGATTGACCGATGAAGTAACCGAAACAACCAATTTTACATTCTTCGGATGAAGGGTGGGACTAACCAAGGAAGGGATTGGATCAGTCACTTTGGCACTCCTTAAAGTAAGAGTGGGATCGACCGATGGCAGAACCGAAAAAACCATTTTGACACTCTTCAAATGAAGGGTGGGACTGACCAATGAAGGGACTGGATCAATCACTTTGGAACTCCTCAAAGGAGGAGTGGGATCGGCCGATGGCAGAACTGGATCGACCACTTTGGCACTCCTCAATGGAGGAGTGGGATCGACCGATGGCAGAACCAGATAGACCACTTTGGTTTCACTCTTTTGATGAAGATTGGGGTTGATTGATGATGGAATTGGATCAGCTACTTGGGTTTGTGGTTCAATCGAGGAGAAAACTAGATTGACCACCTAATCAATCGGACTGACCGAGGATGGAACCAGATTGACCAGTCTATCAAATAATGATGGGTTGGGGGAAATACTACAATAACCTTTTGGAAGTTGAAGATTTTCCAAAAGAGAAGAAGCCTCGTCCATATGAGGACAAAGGTCAGAATAATGATCACCTTCTCATAACATAAAAGGAAACTTGAAAGTTGTCTTCTTATTACCAACCTTAATGTCACTAGTTGACGGGGCATCACCAACATGTCTAGTAGAGGTCGATGATGTGGAGGATCACATTTCTAAGACCTTGGGGATACTAGGAAAATCCCTCAGAAAATGGTCACCCTTACAAAGACTGCAAGGGAGTTTGGGTTTCAGATTCTTCGTTGTAGTCATATTGACCTTATCAACACTCCCAGTACTATTAATAGTAGCTGGTTTCTTGGATTCAACAGTTGATGTAGTTGGAGGCTTGGTCCCTTTTTGGTTATTCTTCTTCTGTTTCTATTTCTTCTTCTTCTAATTAACCTGGTTAATCATTTGATAGATTTCACTAGGAAAAAAAAGAGAAATGGAAGGAGACCTGCTGGACAAAGAAGGAGAAAGTTCAACATGAGGTTGATATGTGGGTGGTGTGCTTACATATGAAACACCCACATTCGATATCATCGAAGTGGAAAAAAACCATACTGGTAACCCAATTGTGAGACCTGGAAGGCTCAAATTAGTGATGTAAGGAGGACCAATGTTTCCGTAAGAAGGAAAAATAAAGGGTTCCCCTAGCAAAGGGGTTCTGTCATTGTTCATTTGAGGAACTGACACCATAAAAATAAAACTCCAACCTAGATTCTACTAGGGAGAACAAACAACACACGCTAAAAATCTAGTAAGAAACCAAGTGAACAAAACCTTCTCACAATGAGCACAATAGTTGGTGATGAAATCCAACATTGCGGGACCAAAGTAAGAAGGGGATGAGATAGAGTGGGTGGAAAAGTTACGTTGACAACCTGCTTAACGGACTTACACCCTAGTGCAATATCCCAAAAATAATCGTGGGTATACCCTCCAAGGAGCCCGAGTGAGTTTGGCCAATGTTGATTCTAGGTACCATGAAGACTTTCCCCTCCATAGTCACCTTGTGTAAATACCCTAAAGAGATAGGCCACTAAGGTTACCAACTACAACAGTGATGCCTGGGGAAACAGTCGACAGTCCAATCCATGGGTATCTAGCCCGGAATCAACTTGAAAGGCTTCCACTCATCATTGTGGGTATACCTTCAAGCGACCCCCATAATAAACACAATATCTACACCAAGACCAACAAAGTAGGGTGAGTAACTCTGCTAGTCTCAATGCGACCTCAGGTTTTACCCTTGTGTGAGAAGGGCTTCCCAGGACAAAATGTAGCAATTGGATTTCACCGCTCCCTAACACAAGATTCTATGTTTGTTTGCAGCTTTGGAAAGTTATCTTTCACACCTATTCCAAATCCCTACAACTAATATAATGTAGGTTTGCTACTAGAAAATGTAAAAATGTCTAATCAATTTTAGTTTAGCACTTTATTTTTAAGGTTGTTGTTACTCAAAAGGAAAATGGCATGGACAATATGGTGTTTTGACAGACTCGAAAGCTATGCAAAGATATGAATAATAAATATTTTCATTTTGATGAAATATATGCTACTAGAAGGAGAAAACATTCATCATTTTAGATGCACAATGTCCCAAAATGTCAAAAAAACATGCAATTCTGCTACTTCAAATGCAACCTAGTTTCATGACCCAAAAGCAAGAATGCAGTCAAAACAATGAGAAGTGAAAGAAAAAAATTAGAATCTTGTTCTAAAAATAACTCAATCAAGTATTTGACCACCAACAAGAATTCAAAGAGTACAATAAAATGCAGAGAAGAATCCAAGAAATGACAGGGAGGAAGAGAAAATACCCAAATTGTCTCGACAAAACAAGCAACTAGAAAGGGAATTTCACATTTTTGAAAGAGGTTTCAAGCTCCAAACAAGAAAATAGGGGTGATAAGAATCAAATACCAACCTAAATAACTTCACAAACCAACCACAGACTCCGAGTAAAGAGTACTACAAAATAGGCTGCAAAAGACTCAGCAAAAGATGACAATTTCACTCAAAAAAGACACTAGCGGTCTCCTAGAAGGGTGCACAGAGTGTTGCAGCTCCCCCTAAGACACTGTAGGGGAGCACTAGCACTCTAGTATGGCCTTCATGGGAGCGTTGGTGTTCCCAGAAACACAAAAAAATAGCCAAAAACCATGAAAAAAATCACTCAGAATGCTTGAAAATTGGGGAATTTGCTATTGAAGGTAGGAGAAGGTTAATGGATAATGAACAACTAGGAATTTCTTCGGAAAATACCTCAAATATCAAAAGGAAAAGTATAAAATTGATCAGGATTATTTTTGGCACGAAATGAGAGTAGAGATATAATAAAGAAATGCACAGATATATCACAGATATTCAATAATACAACAAAAATGTATCAGAGATGCAACCATAAACATAGATATACAGTAATACATGATTTCTATTAATGAAATAAATGTACAGAGACTGTAAAAATACAGAGTGAAAGACTTGCTAGAATGGTGGCAGCTTATCTCTGAGAAGAGATGTGACTGCTACTCGCATTCACAAGAAGATCGTTACAATGAGGCTCTGAAGGCATTTTTACAATAAATATGAATGCCCAAAACCCTAGACATCCGAAAACCTAACCCTAGGAGATGAAGTGCCAAAAGTCATGCAGGCCCCGTTTGGGTAAGTGAGTACATCAACTTCCTGGGGTCATAACTTTTGCATACTATCTCTGTTTTAGGCGTGTGATAGCTCGTTGGAAAGCTATTGCAAAGGAGATTAATTTTGGGGGACAAATCATGCCTTAAAATATCATTGAGAACATATATCTTGAAAAACCTTCATTTGGGCCCTCAAAATGGCCCCAGAAGTTAAAACCTGCTAAAAATAGTAAAATTGCCAAAATTGTTACAAAACTATTTTGAGACAGCTGGAAAAGGTGGGTGGCCACCGATATCCACTTGGATAAAAAATACCTTTGAATATCCTTACAAAAAGTTTTAACTCATTCAGATAAATGAGAACAAAACGACAAATTGACTCTAAATGTCAAAGACAAAGAGTTATTTCAAGGTAAGGAAGAAACACCAAAATTCCAAACAAAAGGTGGTCAATTATTAGAAAACAGAGTGTTGAAGGCCAACACCAAAATGTACTGAGGTTGTAAGACTCTTGAGCAGATGCCAAAAGAAAAAAATGAACTTAGAGAATGAAACCCTAGAAATTTTTTCACAGAAAAGGGGAAACACTCTCGTGTAAAGGGCACCAGAGAATTCCAATGCTTTGTATAAGACCAGCAGGGTGTGCCAGTTCTTTGATAGAAAAAGTAGGGGAGCGCTAGGCTCTTAAAGTTCAGAGAAATGGCCAGAAAATAAAAAATTCAACCAAACTCAGACAATAAGAGTGAATATGATGAAATAAAGAGACAATCAACAAATCTGAGAATCAGAGACACAGTATGGAGAAGGTCAAAGAATGAGAAAAGGCCAAAACAAGACCTAGGAAAGGAAACAAAAATCAAAGTCCCTCCCTAGTGAAGTCGCCAATTTCTGTTACAGAGAAATCCCCTTACAGACAAGTGGATTCTCTCTTGGATACTAGACCTCTATAACCAAGACAAAAAATGCTATTGTGGACAATGACATTCCTTTTAGATCTAATTAAGATAATGTATGAAAAGGAAGAAGAAAAGTGTACCTTTTTAATGGAATTTGTCCTTGCACAGTCCAAGTTGAGATTCGATCCTAAGCTCCTCAATAAGTCTTATAGAACAAAGAAAGATACAAAAAACTTCATATTCTACTAAGATTATCTCAAAAATAGATCTATCTACTAGAGACAAGTTCATGAAATGTATGCAAACTTTAAAGGAAACAGGCCAAGCATAGATTTATATCAATGATAATAAAGTGGTGCTTACAACCATGGATGTACTGCTGCAACTTCACCAAGCTCCCTTTGTCCAGACCCTTGCTCAAATAATCCACACAGAATGTTGATGATTCAATGATATCTCCCTTATGAGATCATAAGTTTGATACTTCACAATTTCTCTATATCAATACCACTCATGAGATCATAAGTTTGGTATCTCTCAATCTTCATCATATCTTTCACCATGAGAAGGCCTCCTTATATAGGCTTGGAGAGACCCAACCACTTGAGATATCTTTGGGATAAGTTGAGGATTCCTCTCCTTCAATTGTGGATCTTCCCTAAAATCATGCCTTGACCTCAGATTCGAATCCAACCAAGTTCAGAGATTGAGGGGATTCTTCCTTGATTTATCTCAACAAACAAAAATTCACTTAGAAAGGGAAGTGCTCCCCCAAAAGGGTGCACAGAGCATTTCAACGCTCCCCCAAAGAAGGCTAGGGAGCGCCTACTCTCCCTGACAGTGGGTAGGGTTGCGTTGCCTTCCAAAAATAATTTTTGAGTGGTTTTCTTCATGGAAAATTCTTTGTACTCTTCATCAAATGATTTCTCTTTCTAAAACCAGTCTTTGAGGGTGTCTTAAGTGTCCATGTGATGTCGTTAGAGGCACGACATAGGCAAGATGGAAATATGATGTTTGCGACACTTGTAGCGGAAATGCGACAGTTGCGACATTGGTAGTGAAGACACTAGGCCATCATCCTAATGAGTAATTTTGATGTGTAACAGAGAAATCCCCATGCGGATAAGTGGATTCTCTCTTGGATGCTAGACCCCTATAACCAAGACAGAAATGCTATTGTGGACACTAACATTCCTTTTAGATCTAATTAAGCTAATGTATGAAGAGAAAGAAGAAAAGTGTACCTTTTTAATGGAATTTGTCCTTGCACAGTCCAAGTTGAGCTTCGATCCTAAGCTCCTCAATAAATCCTGTAGAAAAAACAAAGATACAACAAAATTCCTATTCTACTGAGATTAGCTCAAAAACAGATCTATCTACTAGAGACAAGTTCATGAAATGTATGCAAACTTTAAAGGAAATAAGCCAAGCATAGATTTATATCAATGATAACAAAGTGGTTCTTACATCCATGGATGTAGTGCAACAACTTCACCAAACTCTCTTTGTCCGGACCCTTTCTCAAATAATCCACACAGAATGTTGATGCTTCAATTATATCTCCCTTATGAGATCATAAGTTTGATACTTCACAATTTCTCTATATCAATACCACTCATGAGATCATAAGTTTGGTATCTCTCAATATCCATCATCTCTTTCACCATGAGAAGGCCTCCTTATATAATCTTGGAGAGACCGAACCACTTGAGAGATCTTTGGGATAAGTTGAGGATTTCTCTCCTTTAGTTGTGGATCTTCCCTAACATCATGCCTTGACCTCATATTCAAATCCAAACAACTTTAGAGATTGAGGGGATTCTTCCCTGATTTATCTCAACCAACCAAAATTCGCTCAGAAAGGGAAGCTCTCCCCCAAAAGGGTGCATAGATCATTTCAACACTCCCCCAAAGAAGGCTAGGGAGCATCGATGTTCCCTAACAGTGGGTAGGGGAGCGTTGCCTTCCAAAAATCATTTTTGAGTGGTTTTCTTCATGGAAAATGCTTTGTACTCTTCATCAAATGATTTCTCTTTCTAAAACCAGTCTTTGAGGGTGTCTTAAGTGTCCTTGCAATGTCGTTAGAGGAACAACATAGGAAATATGGAAGTATGATGTTTGCCACACTTTTAGGCAAAATGCAACACTTGCGACATTGGTAATGAAGACACTAGGCCATCATCCTAATGAATAATTTTGATGTGTAACACCTGGCCATCTAGGCCAGGCCATGATACATGAGAGAACACTTTCTTTCTCTCTTAGGAACATACTATAACATACACAACATCCAACTAATCTATGCCACATGAATTTTTCAAACTGCATGCAATTAAAATATATACACACAGAGCTCTTGTGGAAACATATATATATAACGTAAACAGAAAAATACATTATGTAAATGTGCAGATTCATACCTAAATAACAATAACCATATACATGCATCATATACAGGCATTACCCATACACATAAAGAAAATTATAATCACACGTATAATAAACCCATAAAATAAACACATAAATAACAATGAAGCATGTAAATTTATCACACAGTTGACACTTATCTTGGTAATAATATCACCAACTACGTGCATACCTTCCACAAGCCTCCCAACCTTAGACCACACTCCTCATCACTCTCAATAGTGAGTCACCCCAAAGCTGGGACTAAAATCCACCCGAGTAAAGGGATTCCTAACCAGGCTAATGGCACATAGACAATAGGAAAGACTTTGTCACAGGTTCCAGCTCAAGCTAACATCCTACAGTCCCTCATTCACCACATGCCTGTCCCACCCCATGAAGTGTGCCCCTTCTCTACTCAATATTCCTTCAGCTGCTCCACTTCCTTTCTGGCTTCAACAATAGGCCAGACATGAAGTCTCAGAGCCCTGTAGCTGCAGTTTAGCACCTTCAGGAAATCAATTCCCAAAAATTATTTCACCCAGAGAATTTCTCACAGGACTAATAACCCACCTCTTCAATATCCCACAGGCTTGACAACCCACTTATTCAATCACTCTCCCAAGCTAACCAACTACACAAATGAGTATGGCTATGGATACAGGTTCAAATATAGTGACATGAAGGTATGGAGGTTAACTGACTGAGTGAGTGAAAACTCATGGAATGGTTGCCTGCATGCTCGAATGATGGAAGGAATGATGAAAAGAATGATGGATGAAATGAACTAAGTCCAAACAATATGTATGCATGTCCCCAAATTGACACTTGGCCTGTTGGGAGCTACTTTGGCCCACTTGTCCCCAACTTTTGAACTTAGGATAAAATAATTATCCATACTTTATAGTTTAATAAATATTAATATAATATTCCTTTTTGGCTTGAGCTCCCTAGCTTAGCCCTTTTCCTTAACTTTTATCCCTCCCTTTTCTTAACTAGTGGATTTTAATCCCCCGTACTCTTTTATCTTGGTCGGTTTGTGTGCATCGATGTATTTTATATTAATGCTGAGACATATACAAAAGTAGGCGCACTGGCCTTCAACATCTAGGCTCTTCAGCCTAATAATCACAAACTGGCTCACCAGCCTATAAAACACAGCATATACATAAAGGCTCCCTGGCCTCAAAATCGTACGCACTTATGTTGTTGCGCGCGATATCTTGGAATGTGCACACTTCCTCATTTTACTGTGCAGTGCATGCATGCACTATGCCATGAAAGGTGCATACAACAATGATATCAAACAACTCACCAACTTAAGTACATTTGCATTTACATTTACTATTGGGTTCAGCCTAGGGATATTACACTGCACATTTCTTCCTATTAAACATTTGGGAATTTCATCAATGCAATATTCTTTTGATCGGAATAGGTCTGGATCTTGCCGGCACCATTATTTGAGGCTTATTCCATTGGATTTCTCTCTTCTCCCTTATCGCAGTCATACCTATCATTTTTCAGAAATTTATTTTTTTTTGTGGACCCAACCCCCTTCCAACACCCTTATTTGGGATTTACTCCATTGTATTCAACTCGTCACCCTGATCGTTGTGATACACTTCACCCATACCCCATTTTCTATGTGGTCCCACCTACCCATTTTTGTGTTCCCTCATCATCATGACCCATACCCATATCCAAGACTTGGAAGCTCGCTTCACTACCTTGCACTCTAATTTCACAGAAACCCAACAAGAAGTGCGATAAATCGGTGTCAATATTGCCACCATCAATCAAAATATGCATTCCCCCATCACCGCCTCCATCGCAGAACTCAAACAAGAGCTCAAGGAAGAGCTCAAACAAGACATTACTACCCAGTTTGAATCTGTCGCTATGATGATCTACACCTAGATGCATATCCCTGCATATCTTCCCTTATCTAACCCACCTTTGCATACCGAAGGTGAAAGTTCCTCTCATTCCCAAAATATTCATCCCCATCACTTTCAGCATGACCTACGCCTTCTACGTGTGAATGTGACCAAATTTTATGGATCGGATCCCACTGGCTAGGTAACTCAAATGGAACATTAATTCCCTTTGTATAGAATTACAGATGAGTTGGAAAAACTCCGGTATGGTGTTCTCCGTCTAGATCAAGAACGTTGGAGATGGTGGAAATGGAGAAAAAAATCCCTCCAAGGGTATGTGGATTGGACATACTTTGTGGCAGAGCTTTATGAATGCTTTGACACTGACACCAACCATTTAGGTTGTTTGACAAAATTGAAACGATATGGCATAGTGGAATACTTTATAGTTTCTTTTGAGCAACTGGATTTTCATACAGAGGGCATGTCTGATGCTTTTTTTCAAGAATGTTTTATCAGTGGCCTCAAGGATGAGATTTGTGCTCATTTCCTCATGGATTGTCCTTAGAGTTGGGTGGATGCTACTAAAAGAGATAAGGAAGTGCAACAGGTTGTCTCTTCTCAAAACCACAAACCCTCCTTTATTCCTTGCACTAAACCAGTAACTCCCACTCCTCCTTATACTCCACTAAAGATCTAGAAATTGACCAGGGCCGAAATGGTTGAAAGCCAACTCAAAGGCCTTTGTTATAATTGTGATGACAAATATGTTCTGGGACACAAGTGTAAGGAACAAAATATTTTTATGTCCATCTCAGATGATGTTTTGGAAGAGGATGTTGAGGCTCCCATTGCGTCCGTGTCACCTGAACCCAATGACATAACCCCTCCCTTAGACCCTCCTAAAGTAGAACCGGTCATTTCCCTAAATGATCTCACTAGATTCTCTGCTCCCGAAACCCTCAAGATAATTGGTTACATCAAGCATAGGAAGGTCATCATTCTTGTTGATAGTGGAAACACCCATAATTTTATTCATCATCACACTTCCCAAGAAATTAATTGTTATATCCATGCAGTCAATAATTTCCAAATCATGATTTCCAATGGTGGGTCCATGAAATGTGGAGGGCATTGTGAAAATGTGTCTCCAAATTGGTGAATACCATCTGAAATGTCATATGTTTTTTATCGACATGGGTAGTTGTGACATTATGTTGGGTGCATAATGGATAAGGAATTTAGTTCCCATTCTCATGGATTTTAAATAATTAACCATGCAATTTGACAAAGAGGGCCAACAATATAAGTTCCAAGGCATCATCGTCGGTTCCCCAGAGATCATTAGTTCCCATAGCATGGAAAAGCTACTCAAAAAAGGTCATTCTGGAATTATTTCCCAACTCCATGCCATATAAGACACCGAGACACCCTCTGTGCCATAGGACCTCCAATCCATCATCTCTAAACATCAAGTGGTTTTTTCCACTCCCCAGGGAGTCCCTCCTTCCCATGGTGTTCATGATCATTGCATTCCCCTTGTCCCAGGAATCCTTCCTCCAAATATCCATCCCTATCGTCACCCCTTTTCCCCAAAAAATGAAAATGAGAAAATGGTTCAAGAACTGCTCAACATAGGTGTTATTCTCCATAGTACGAGCCCATACTATTCTCCTATGATCATGGTCCTTAAGAAAGAAGGTTATTGGTGCATGTGTTTTGACTTCCGTGCCCTCAACAAACTCAACATTAAAGGAAAATTTCCCATTCCTTTCATTGATGACCTCTTGGATGAATTGAGTGGTGCCTAATTCTTTACTAAACTTGATATTCATTCAGGTTACCACCAGATCCATATGAAAGAAGAAGACATTCCTAAGACTGCCTTTAGAACTCAAGAGGGACACTATCATTTTTTGGTCATGCCCTTTGTCTTGTGTAATGCTTCCTCCAATTTCCAAAGCCTCATGAATCATGTCTTTCATCGTTTTCTCCATCATTTTGTGTTAGTTTTCTTTGATGATATCCTCATCTATAGAAAAACCTGGACATACCATCTTGGTCATGTGGATCGATTTCTCCATCTACTCTCTGAGCACCAACTTTTCCTCAAACAATCTAAATGTTCTTTTGGTGCGTCAGAAGTCGAGTACTTGGGTCATATTGTGGGAAAGGCTGACATCAGGGTGGATCCTAAAAAGAATGAAGATATGAAAGGTTGGCCTCACCCAAACACTCTCAAAATCTTGTGGGGATTTTTGGGTTTAACATGTTATTATCGCAAGTTTGTTAAGAATTATGTAAATATTTTGGCTCCTCTCACTAAACTCCTTAAAAATAATTATTTCACTTGGACTCCAACAACTTCTTAGGATTTTCAAACCTTAAAGATGGACATGTGCACCACTCCTATCCTAGCCCTTTCTAATTTCAAAAATACCTTTGTCCTGGAAAGTGATGCTTCTGGGAAAGGAATTGGTGTTGTCCTTATGCAAGAGGGCCGTCCTTTGGCTTTTACCAACAAATAACTGTCTGAAAGAAATTTGGGAAAATCAATCTATGAAAATGAAATGTTGGCTATTCTGCATGCCATGGATGTTTGGTGCCCTTATCTATCAAGGAAACACTTCCAAATTAAGACAGATCATCAAATCCTTAAGTATTTTCTGGAACAATGCATTTCCTTCCTCGAGAAACAAAAATGGGTGACTAAGCTCTTTGGATATGATTATGAGATCATTTAAAAGAAAGGAAAAGACAATGTGGTTGTTGATGCACTTTCTCGAAAATATGAAGATGAAAGGTCCCCTTTTTCTCTCTCCTTCATTATACTAGATTGGCTCCAAGATGTTCACCATGAATGGCTACATGACCCCAAAAGTTTGCATCTGATACAAAAATTGTAGTCCAATTCTCTAGTTTCCCCAGGGTACTATTGGCTCAATGAGGAGCTTCGATACAAACGTCGTTTGTATATAAGTAAACAGTCAAAACTTAAATCCACGGTACTTTTTGAGCTTCATGCTACACCCACAGTTGGGAACTCTGGGTTTACCAAAACCTATGACCGAGTCAAATGTTCTTTTTTGTGGGATGGTATGAAATAGGAAGTTTGTAATTTTGTGGCTGAATGTGATGTGTGTCAATGCAACAAGGGATAAATTGTCAAATCTCTGGGAACACTAAAACCGCTTTCGATTCCAACTGCTATTTGGAAAGATATCTCTATGGATTGTATTGTAGGATTACCTAAAATCGGGCAATAAATTAGTCATTATGGTGGTAGTTGATCGTATTTCCAAGTATGCTCATTTATTTTCTCTTCAACACCCATTTACATCATCCAGTGTGGCTCAACTTTTCATGGATCAAGTCTTCAAGGTTCATGGCATGTCGCATTCTATTGTTTATGATTGTGACCGAACTTTCACTAGAATTTTTTGGCAAGAATTGTTCAAGCTACAAGGCACCCAAATCCATGATCTAGATGGATATCAGTGGTGATCAGGGGATCAAATTTTGCTCAATTTTCAAAGTGCTCGGAATGCGACGAAAACAGTTCCATTGCATCTGTCTCGTCTTCCTGATTCCGTTGGTATATTTACTTTCTCAAACGGAGTCCGTATGGAGAATATATCACGATCTGTCCACCAAGCCAAACAGGCAAAATTTTTGGATGCTGACTGTACCTGTCCGTATAGTCCGTACGGTGATGTGGAAAGGCCGTACCATCCGTACGGTGACATGGCAGGTGGGTGACGTGGTGCATTTTCATTGGTTGATGTTGGCGAGTTGCATGTTGACACATGTCCGATGGATGGCGAGTTATATGAGGACACGTGGCCCAATCCATGGGCACCACGTGTCCCCTTCATTTTTGTTTAATTGGTTATGTAAAATTATATGGGGAGTCTGTGGGGTTTGACCCCCAGACCTCCCCCAACACCAACGACTTCATAACTCTCCTCTAGCCAAAGTGTCACCACATGAACCTTGTTCGTAATATGATTTTACTATTATTTAATGTTGATATATGTCAGATGCAAAGAGGGGTCGGGCCGGGGCTAAGCCCCGACCCGTGGACACATGGTATTACATACAACCATATATATAAAAGCCCGACCATTGGCGTGCGTATTACATTGCATTGAATTGCAATGTATTGCAATATTACATTGCATATATGTATAAACTATAGTTTGCATATTATATTGACCACGCGGGGTTTTGAACCATAACCTTTGGTTAAATGTGCGCGCGGGTGTGTATGCACGGGAGTTATACCATTGGCACGGTTCAAACGAACTAACCACCTTTTTTCCCACCCTTTGGTCGCATGTTCCATATGCCCAGGTGTCAAGCCGGTTAGGGGCTGGAGGTGCCTTAACCGTCCTACGGTTTGCATTGTTGGCGCAGTTGCACCCAATGCCAGGTTTTTACACTTAAAAGAGTGTGTGAGCCAGGTTTGTTCAAGGAGGGTGCGAATTGTAGAACCATAGACAACAAGCTTGAAGAGGGAGACTTCCAGGAGGCCTAACTTCTTCATTTTTCAACCGATTGAGGTGCCGAAAGAGCCCAGACAGGGGTTTTGGGACGCTGGGAAGCCATCAAAGCAGTCAATTTTTCAGTTTGAGCATTGTAAGACATGTTTTTGAGCACTTTTTGAGCAATTAATAATAATGATCCATTGGAAGCTGGACCATGAGATGTAACCCATAAGAGGGGTGAACTCCTTTATCAATTGTTGTGCACATGTGTTTATGTTCAATGTTTATGCTGTTGTCTATGTGTATTTTGCATAAGTAATCCTTAATTTATGTGTTGCAAATTGATCCTGTTGCTTTAAACACATAACATTTCACTTGCAATAATTATTCAAATTTTTCAAGTCTTCTTCGTTTTTAGATCAAGTTGGTATCAGAGCACTAGTTTTGAAGCCTTGATTTTTTGCAAGTTTTGTTTCTGATGCTCACAAGGTTGAAACTCACAAGAGGAGAAGGTCAACTTGTGGAGCCAAGTTCTTATCCGACAAGGAGGAAGCAGTTTCATTCACCGCAAGTTGCAAAGAGACATTCACCAAGCATGGCTGATGCAGAAGGTCATGAACGTCTTCTGAATGAAGAAGAATACTTCAGGCAGACTATCATAAAGTTGAGAGATATGATGAAGGTCATGATGGAATGGAACATGATGTCGCAGGGTGAAGGCTCTAACCCTTCAATGCATAAGGGAGGCGGCGGTGACAAGACTCTAGGCAGAGATGGAGGGAATGGTGCTTCTCCACCACCCTCTCCTCCTCCATCATCATCATCTTCTTCTTCTTCTTCTACCAATTTGAAACATCTTCCCAATGGGCATGGTAAAACTCCTTCGCAAATTCCTTCATTAAATCTTGATATAAAATTTGAGTTGCCACTTTATAATGGAGAAGTTAATGCTGAAAAGTTAGATAACTGAATACGTCAAATTGAAGTCTATTCTAGAATACAAAAGATTCAAGATGATGAAACCAAAATTCAGTTAGCTTCATTAAGATTAGATGGTTCAACACTTATTTGGTGGGAATCTAAGACACGGGAGGAAATGAAAAAGAATGGAAAAATTTTGCTTTCTTGGAATGATTTCATAACAGCAATTAAAAAACAATTTTATCCATTAGCGTATAAACAAAAGGCAACCATGGAATGGCAGAATTTTAGACAAGCAAAAGGACAAAATGTACAAAGTTTTACTCAGGAGTTTAGGAGAAGAGCTTTGGTTTTGGGAGTTGATTTGTCTTCACAGGAAACATTGCTCAAATATATTGGTGCTTTGCATAGTTATTTGAGGCATACTA
>JASDQU010509040.1:18747-47027 GCA_032191745.1 Picea mariana | reverse complement strand
TGGGAAGCTCTGATCATAGAGCTTGGAAATCATAATTATGCCAAAGTAGGAGACAATATGACAGACTTGTAAAGGAAATAAGTTGATGTGCCTGGTGCCACTGGTAAGGGACTTGGTTACATATACTTTGGGGCTATGAAATTCCTCCCCGACTTCAAAGAGCTATTCGATAAGCCCCCTGAAGAAAAGAAGATGAGGTATAGGTATGTGATTTATAAATGAATTGAAATGAGTTCATATTATGGCTACAAGAATGACATAGACGGTATCTTGGAGAATGTTGAGCTAACCGTGCAGGAGGAGATGCGAGCTAGAGTGCTAAGGGAGTAGCAGAGGATCGAGTTTGTGAGCTAAATTATGAGAGGCACCGAAGAGTGATTTCCTCCGCAAAGAACAACCTACGCACAACTTTAATTGTGGAGCTTTGCATATGTACTTTGTAAATTAAATTGTTCGTCAGTTCATTTTTATGTAACAACCACACCGGTGCACTTTCAATCGCACCAGTGTGCTATAAACAACATAACACACATGTATATTGTGTTTTTTTTTAAATCATATTGATGTTGTCGTTGTTTGATTTATAAAATGTATTATGAGTTCGCTAATTATTTCTTTGTTTTTAAATTAAATTTGATATGTATCACTCATCAAAATTTAGATTTGCCATATATAAAATGTTTAACTTTAGTTTTATGAAATCGTTTACTTTGGATTGTGAATGGAAAAACTTATAACCATTAATGTCATATAATGTTTAATTCTTCTTCAAGGTGAATTGTTTGTTGTCCAACAAGATACAATATGTTGATTAAACATGTTTACAAAGAAAAATACATGAATACGCAGAGTCAAATGATTTTGATTTGAATAATTATATTTATTTCATATATTGTAATAATAACCTTATGATATAATTATTCACTGATAATTATGATGATGTAATAATAATGTTCTTTTACTCATTTTTATTATTCAAAGGTTACAAGACAAAGCTATAATATAATTGTTTATTAAAATCACAATTATTATATTTAATTTTTCCAAAGATTTTATTAATTTATATTATTCAACTATTATAATATATTAAATTTATTTAAATAACATAATTAAAGATTAATACCCGTCTCCCCGCGCGCAGGAAACCCTACAAGAGATGGCGACGGCCTCCTCCGTGGCTCTGCGCGCCTCTCCGCAAGAGATCGACCCTCACCCGAACCCCCCCTCCAGACACTCCGCGGTTCGATACCCAGGCGACCCATCCGGCTCCCCGTCTGGAGCTCCTCCCTCCTCAATTCAGCCGCCTCCAGCAGCAGCGACAGGCGCGTCCTCTGCTGCCCCGCTGATACCCTCTCCGACCTCCTTCAAAGACGCGGTCTGTCAAGGTCGCTCTGCTGGCTCTCCTCCTATGGTCCGTGAAGCTCCAGATCCAGTGATCCCTGTACCTCAGGAAGCAGCGGTTCGTGAAAGCTTCTTTAGATCTAATGCTCTGTTTTGCAGGTTCAATGGCCTCTGGCCTTGCTTGGCGGATCTGCATTCTTGGATTGCTTCAGAATGGACTCCTCTCCTCGAAGAGGAAGCTCATGTTCGCCCTTGTGTAAAAGGTTTCTTTGTAGTGATTTTTGCCTCTGCTAAGGATAGAGATTTGATCTACAATTCTGGGCCTTGGTTCTGGGGCAGGTCGGGTCTATCTGTGCAGCTCTGGACCCCTTCTTTCGACCCCTCCTCAGCTTCCATCCCTACAGCCCTCGTGTGGGTAAGGCTCCCTGGTCTGCCTATTCATTTTTGGGGGGATTCTTCTCTTAGCCATATTGGAAATGCTCTTGGAAAATTTCATAGTAGCAATCCGGAAACTAAATGTGGCTTCACAACCTATGCACGGATCTGTGTAGAGATGGATTTCAGTAAAGGATTCCCAGCGCGAATCACTCTTCAAGGGGCTAATTATTCTTGGAAGCAGAAGCTCAACTATGAGAATCTTCATTTTAGGTGCAGAAGTTGTTTTGAAACAGGGCACTTAGCCAGCAACTGTCAGAAACTCCCTGAGAAAAACAGAAACCCAAAGAATCAACGCAAGCCCACATGGTGGGTAGGAGCTCTTCCTGAGCATCAAAGCATAGAACCGGCTAATGATACATCAAGCGAGGAAGATACAGAGATTGAACCACAGGAAACGGAACAAGTCACCTCTGTTCAAGAGCAACAACCTCCTTCCCCTAAAAAGCCCAAGGGGAAGGCCCAGGCAGTAACTGATCCATCCATAATGCCAGGCATATCTCAGCCCGAACACCAGATCTCAAGCTGGGCCGACTTAGCGGATGAAGACGGCCCTGACTTAACTGATGAAGAAGGCCCTCCACGACCGAAGGAAAGCCAATCTCATCAAAACAAAGAATGGCAAACCGTGTCAAAAAGGAAAAAAAAACAACAACTTTCAAATCAGAAAGGATGTAATGACCCGCAGTCGAACCGGGTCACTGAAATAGTATCGTTTTCCAAGCTTATAAGTTATTCCTGTTTTAGTTCAATTAGGTCTGTCCTTCTGAATTACCAAGAAACTTTCAGATGTAAAGAACGCAGTGGTTTCCCCACTGTTTTTTAATATAAAACTCTAACCGTTTCTGTCAAAAAATATATATATATTAAATTTATTTAATTAGTTTTAAATTATTAAATATAAAGAATATATAATAATAAAGTTTGATTTATACAATTTCGATGAAATGGTTTTACAATTTTTAACTCTATTACCAACTTTATGAATCTTTTATTAAAAAAATATGTAAAAGTATGTAAGTATTAGTTCAATCTTCTATTAACAAAATATGTTACATATTGCATTTCGTTGATTTTGTATTAACATGTATGGAAATATTGAATTTGGTTAATGAATGAAGAAATTAATTTGAATAATTACTCCTATGAAATGTTATTTTTTTACTTATTTTATAGATACATTATAATAATTATCCATGAATCTCCTCATAAGGAAATGTAAGTATTAGATTTGGTTAGTGAAGAAAACAATTAATTTGTTAAGGTTAAAAAAATATTAATTTAATTTAATTTAATATTAATATTTAAAAATATAAAAAATGTTAATAAAACTCAATAAATAAAATAAACAAAGGTCCCTATGTAGATTTTATAGAGATTAATCCCCATCTTTGATGTAATGATTTTAACATGCAACCAACCACTTTATAAAACAAATGTTGAAGTAAGCAATAAATTTGCATTAGTTCCATTGAAAAAAAAACACAATTACTCAATCATATTTTTCTTATGCCCCAAGTGGGCGTCTAAAGGTTACCCACTGTAAGGCATTTTTGACGAACGGTTGGTGGTATACAAAGTTATAGTTTATTAACAACTCGTCACCAGGAGACAAACTATGTATTGCATGCACAACAACAAATCTGGATGCCTTCATTTTCATAAGCAACTCTTTGTCATTGGAGTGTTCCTCAAAGGAGCAATTTGCCCTAAATAATGAGGACTAACAACTATTTATGAAACCTACAATGTTCCCATGAGTCCATGGACAACCATCGATATATAATATGTTTTTCATGTTAAAGTTTCCAAAAGCATAATCATTCATGCACATACTATACATGGAAATGTATGTTTGTATTTAGCAATATTCAAGTAATGAAACTAACTATAAAGAGGACCGCAATATGACATAAGTGTTATTGATTGTTTGAGAGGAACAAATATATGTGAATAATAAACAACCCAAGATTTGCAACAACTATTTTAGACTTGACAATCATATAACTAATACCACAAAAATAAAATTTGGTTCCAACATCATGTGCTGGCATGGAAGACGACCAAGCACCATAAAAAGATCAGTTGTAATAGGTTTGGTATTTACTTGCATATGGATAGGAAGAGAGAAGTCATCGCTACCTTCCAACAATTGAATAGAATTTGGTGCGTACTTGGAAATTTTTTCTCTTAGCTAATACAACTTGTTGGATCTCCTAGTAGAGATGTTTTGGGTAGTATTGATATCATACTTTGGATCACTAAAATTCTCCATTGACTCAATAGAAGGAGACGGGTTGGCCAATTTAGGATGAAACTTAGTTGATCTAGCTTCCAACTTTTCAAAAAAGGAGCATATGGAAGTGTTCCTATGTGTCGTTTCTATATCACCTATTGAATTATTGATCATAGTGGTATTAGACCATCAAATTTGGGTAGTCGATCATTAATATAATGGGACAATGTGACACATCGAGGGTTCTTCTTCAACCCTTTACATTTTGAACAACCACATACTATTGGAGTGTCATAAAAGATATCCTATTCATAGTGTAATGCAATTGACCGAGGCTACATATTGTTGTAAGATGACATCTTACAATTGGCAGGGTAAAGCAGTTGTCCATTTTCATCAAACATTTGTTCGTGGTATCTTTCTTTTAATAAGAGCTTTCAACATTTTTGGACTGATGGAATATCTTGTGCATCCAAATTCGATCCAGAATCATGATCCTACAAAATTTAATGAACAAATATTCAAATGCACGTGCATACATGACATAAATTGAATTAGATAAATGAATTATAAATAAAATCTAGGCTTACTTCAAATGGTGGGGGAGAAGTTGATGAACTTGCAACGATATGCAATGAGCTAGAATATAAAGAATTGGCAATTTTATATTATAACCTTTTTTCCATATATTTGAGCCAAAACCATCATCAATACGTGAATGAATTCTTAAATCAAAGATTGGGAAGCATAGAACAATCTAACTTAAAAAAAAATTTCAAATGGCTTTTAAAAAAAAATCGGTGCTCTTTATTAGTTACAAACACATCGATGTGTTTATATATGAGAAGGCACCGGTGTGTCAAATTATAAAAAGTATTGAAGTGTCACCTTCACTACTATCTCTGCAAATCCAAAACTCCGTAAAATGTAATTGTGGAGGTTTTCATTTCTATTATGTCAATAAAATTGACATCGGTGTGTTTGTATCTCTATAATGCACTGGGTGCCTAGAATTGTAAACAAAATCTCTACAAAATTTAATTGCAAAGGTTTTCATTTCTATTATGTCAATAAAATTGACACTGGGGTGTTTGTATATCTATAGTGCATCAGGTGCCTAAAATTGTAAGCAAGATCTCTGCAAAATTTAATTGCGAAGGTTTGCATTTCTATTGTCAATAAAATTGACATCAATGCATTTGTATGTCTATAGCACATTGAGTGCCTAAAATTGTGAGAAAAATCTCCGCAAAATTTAATTGTAGAGGTTTGCATTTCTATTATATCAATAAAATTGACACTGATGTGTTTGTATGTCTATACCATGCACCTAAAATTGTGTAACACAATGAATGTATCCCAAAACAAAACCAAAAATCAAAAATATATATTTTTCAGAGGTGCTTCTATATGGAACAAGCACACTGGTGTGCCTTAAAGCGCACTGGTACGCTAAATTGTATAGCACACTAAAAATATGTTAAAAAAAAAACGATTGGGTTTATCATCAATGCAACAAAAAATAAAGAGAAAAACGAGCATGAATTTCATTTTTTGAAAAGTATGTGTTTATAAACGAAAACACTATTCATTGTTTTAATTTTTTAGCAAAATTAAGGGGGGGAGATTTGTGCAAGAGAGATTTACCAGTGAATACTTTAGAGTGGGTTGAATTTTTTCAAGAGACAAATTTGGAAGGGATATTTGTAGGCCACATACAAATATGCAGAGGAGTAATTTCATGTATGTGATTTCATTCTATTAATCATCTCAATTTCTCCCTATTCGATTTAAATTATTTTCAATGCAATCTCAGAAAAAATACAAGGGTTTCATAGCTACCTTCGGTATTGGAAGCCCTAACTTTCTTGTTATTTTTCTTAGTTCCCCTCTCTATATTTCATAAGGGGATTTTTTTTTTTTAAGCTATATATTTTTATAGGTTTTTTTTACTTGTATATGGGGCATTTAGTATCTGTTGCAATGGTATAACTAATTGCATTGAATCCCAAACCTTGTTGTTATCGAGGTTTTATTTCAAAAAACTTTTTCGTTGCGATCGGTGCACACAGTATAGTAATGTCACACCAATGCTCATATTTCTATCAATAACACTGGTTACTTTACAATATAATTATTGATTATTTCAATAACATATGTGTGCAAATTATTTGGTGTGTATAGGTATGTTGAGTGCACCAAGTCGTATTATTTCATTACACGCACCGACATATTATTTTGTAAAACTATTTCATAAGCTCTATATTTGACGATCTTTTTTTTTTAGTCGATGCACAATATGTAGTAATGAGCACTGGTGCGCATAGGTATGTTGAGAGAATCGGGTCGTACTATTTCATTACACACACCGACATAACTTATTTTGTAAAATTATTTCATAAGTTTTATATTTGACATTTCCTTTTATAGTCGGTGTGCAATATGTAGTAATGAGCACTGGTGTGTATAGCTATGTGGAGTGCATCGGGCCGTACTATTTCATTACATGCACCGACGTATTGTTTTGTAAAACTATTTCATAAATTATATATTTGATGATTCCTATTTTTTATTATAGAAGGTGGTTAATAGAAGTTCAAGGAAAACAAGTTATTGCAACAATAGTAGTGGTAGCTCATCCCAACAATACAATGAGGCAAGTTCTTTAAGTTTTATTCAAAAATTAATTATATATTTCAATTATCGGTAGTTTTAAATTAATGATATGTATTGGTTAATATGTGTCATGCAAAGAAAAAACTTGAAGAAACTCGATAAGATAGTTCACAATCTGAGTGCAAAAGAATTTAAAATATTTATGAAAATGTTGCAAAAAGAGGAATTAGGTGGATCAAAAGGTAATCAACTTGAAGTTTCTCTTTGACTTTTTACTAAAAATGAATTTCTTAACATTAATCGCTAACAATGTTTAAACACTCGATTTCACATTTTTTTAATGTTATGTAGGGAACGCTAGCGAAGAAACAAAATGTCATCCTAAGAGGACAAAAATTTTGAAGGATGTAAAGGATGATGACAACTTGGTCATTAGTTCAACTAGAGTGATGCTTGAAGTTAATGAGAGGGACAAATTGTTTTACAAAATTTTGAGGGATACAGTGGAAAGAATGTATAGACGTACTTTCCACTTACAATACAAAAATCAATCCAATGACTCCTAGAATTAGATTATTCATAACATATAGGAAGAGTTTCTGGAGCAATGGTCAATGAGACTTGTGAGACTTACAATAGAAAAAAATTACAATAACAAAAAATCATTTAAAAGGTATTATTACTAAACATGTTTTTTTTATATATGTTCCAATAATTAACAAATTAATTTATTTTTCTATATTTACTTTGATGTCTATTTAAAATAAATTCACTTTTCAGGAAGATTATGAAAATTCCAAGTGACAAACAAGGGGAAAGCCAACATATGTTGGTAGGGATGTCCAAAAAAGTGTACAAAGAGATGGTAAAAGAAATGAATACAATTGCATCATAGGAGGAGGCATCCCAACAACAACGTGCATTAGAGGTATGTAAACATTCATTTATTCTTTTATGTACATCGAATTTAATTATCGTATGAAATACTAATTTTCAATTGCTTTGTTGCATAAAAAAATAAAATATGGAACCCATTCAACACACAATACATGACAACAAGGAAGAAAAGGGTTGATCACAAAGTTTGTGAGTGCTTACGTTTTCGGCCTTACTTAAGATTTCATATTTGTTGTGATATTTATATTTAAATAATCAATTTACACTCATCCATGGATGTCTTCTAATAGGTGCTAACATACAAAGAAGAACCAACTAATGAATTGATCAACATTGGGTTAAGTAAGGGTTGTGACTATATATTGAAGTATCAAGGTTTAATTGAACAATTTGTAAGTAGCTATGTTGTTTAACTTCCCTTGTTTTATAATTAATCGAACAATAAGAAACGTTTATATTAGTTATATTGACTATTCTTTGTCATGGTGTATTAAACATGCAATAAACAAAGTATGGAGAGAGGCCAACATAAGATATTGTGATACACTACATGCAACATGGCTTCAAAAGCATGTGTATTGTTTATGAATCACTCATTGCTATGGCACGCTTTTTTATTTTCAGAATCATGTATATTCTACTATATGTATAAATGTAAATTTACATATTACACGTTATTTCTATATTTGTAGTGTTGATCACACACTTATACTGAGGGGGCGAGGGTGAATCAATATAAGACAATTTTTTTACTTTTTGAAACATTCATCAATCATAAGAAAACAATCACATATGAGATCTATTAACTGCATAACATGGAACACAAAATTTACATGGAAACCCTTTTGGCAGAAAACCACAAAACTTCTCTTTATAATTATTTGTAGGAACCAACCTATTGTTAAAAATATTTGTAGGCACAAATCTACTAGAGAAACCGATCTCCATTGGTACAAATCCTAGTAGGCACCAAACTACTCTTACAAGTCTTCATAGACACCAATCTATTAGATGCACAATTCCCCACTTCTAAGCACCAATATAGAAAGAGACACCAGTCTCTTACAGATCTTTGTAGACACCAATATAGAAAGAGACACCAGTCTCTTACAGATCTTCGTAGACACCAATATACTAGAGAAACCAATCCCCATCGCTAAGCACCAACTTATCAAGAGACACCAATCTCTTACAGATCTTCGTAGACACCAATCCCCACCACTAAGAACCAACTTAGCTAGAGACACCAATATCTTATAGATCTTCGTAGACACCAATCTCTTTGTGTGAGTTACACCAACCTTCACCAAATATTTTGCTATTTATTCCTTCACCAGGTCTGCTCACTAATTCTTCATTTACCAGGTCTGTTCACTGCTTCTATCTTCACCATGTCTTCTCACTACTTCTGTCTTTATCAGGTCTGGCCAAAATTTGAATTTTCAAATGGTAACTTTCACAAAGCTTGTTTTTTTGGGCCTCTTCTTGAGCATGAACTTGTACAACATGCTACCTATGCAATTTTGAAAATAAGATTTTGAAATTTTTACCTGAGATACTTCTCTATGTCTCCTATGTCCTATAAAAATTTCACAGTTTGAAGAGTCCCAAAAAAAAGTTATAGTGAAAATGTCAAACCAACATGTTTGAAACTGATCTCAGGACCATTCAGAAACCATTACTTCCATAGATCATATCTCATAAAATACAACGAAACAACATTTGAAATTTTTACCTAAGTTAATTTTGTATATCTCCTCTATTCTGTATAAATTTCATAGTATGAAGTGTCCCAGAAAAGAATTTATTGTGAAAATGTCAAACTAACATGTTTGAAATTGATATGAGGACCATCCAAAAACCCTAACTTCCACAAAGCATATCTTAGAAAGTACAACGAACCAAAATCTGAGATTTTTAGTTGAGGTACTTTTGTATGTATCCTTTGTTCTTAAAAATTTAACAATCTGAAGAGTCCCATAAAAGAAGTTATAATGAAAATGTCAAACTGACATGTTTGAAATTGATTTCAAGAGCATTTAGGAACCCTAACTTCGACAGGGAATATATGAAAGTATAGTGAACCAGCATCTGAAATTTGTACCACATGTACACCAATATTTATCCTCCATCTTTGGAAACTTGTAAGGTTTGAAATGTCCTAAAAAATAAGTTATAGTGAAAGTGCCAAGCTGACAGGTTTGAAACTGATTTCAGGAGCATTTAGGAACCTTAACTTCCATAGGGAATATCTCTAAAAGTATAGCGAACCAACATCTAAAATTTTTGCCACATGTACACCAATATCTCTCCGCCTCTTCAAAATTTCAAGGTCTAAAATGTCCCAGAAAAAAAAAAGTTATTGCGAAAATGCCAAGATGACCTAAAAACGATTTCACGGCTCTTCCCTTTTGGAATGATATTCAATCTTTGCTCATCCATTTTTCACACACTCACTTTATCTCCATACTTTATATTTTTATGCGTTTTCATAACCCTTCATGAAGGGACATGTCTATTAATTAAATAATTAATTTCCAATACCATGGGAAAATACCCCAAACCCATGGGTTTGAAACCACCATTTCACTTTTTACTTTTTCACATGCACCCATTTTTTAATATACTTGTAAACATATATATATTGGAAATGTTGTGCGTATTGTAATATTGTAATATGGCATTAATGTCAATATTAATCCTTTGACATTAATGACAATAATTCCAACATGTAGATGGAACATGAACAGACAGAACATCAAAAACAAGTCGATAAAGAAAACATTAGTTTAAATAACCAAAGTAGAATATTCCCTACAAGTGATAAAGAAATTAGGCATGTACATAGCTCGAGTGATGATAATAATTCAAGTGATGAATGACAATCAATATAATTGAATGTTACTGCAAGTTGTATGTTTTGGAATATTTGTCTATAAAAATCATGGATTTTGTTTAATGTACTCAACATAATGTCCTAATTGCATGAGAACATGTTACCAATAAGTGTAACAATTACATATTGGTTGCATTTTGATTATTGTGGACCTTTACATTATCCCATTTTGTATGACGATGGGTCTTTTATTCATATATAATAAAATGGGTTTCTTATTTTATTGCATTGTCGAATGTTGTAAAATGGTGTGTTGTTGATTAATTAATATATGGATGATTTACATCGTTACAAATAATAGAGGTGTAAATCGTTGAATAATGCAGTAATGCAATCATTATCAAAACACAATAACAAAAAGATAAAAACAATATTATTATAAAAAATATTTGATTTTGAGATAACTAATGGAAAAATTGTAAAAAAACAATTAATTAAAATATATACATATCAAGGTGCATCGTATTCTTTTGAACTCACTAAACGGTTTGTTCCATAAAATAGACGATGATGTGTTTTTATCAATACGCACCAGTGCCCATTAATTAAATATAATCATCGATGCTAACAATTATGAAAAAAATGTGTTGCTTTAAGCAACAAAATGCACGATTGATTATATTTTTTTATTTTAAGTGATATAGCGTACGAGTAACCTCACCGGTGCTTTATATATAATGTATGCACCAGTGCTTTATATATAATATATGCACCAATGTTTTATATAAAATATATGCATTGGTGCTTTTGTATATAATATACGCATTGGTGCTTTAATTATCATATATGCACCAATGCTTAGTAACAAAAACTGGTACTGACATCTCACCTCAATTTATGGAAAAATCACTATCCTTTCGTGCATGTGGTAGTACAGGCACCAGTGCGACCATCTACAAGAGCATTGGGGCGTAATATTTATTCAAACACTGCTACTGCTTAAAAAACAACATGCATCGATGCATACAGTAACAATAAAGCATCAATGTTTCATATAACATAAAATGTGGTATAGGCGTGTAATATTTTTAAGAGCACCAGTGCTTTGTGATTGGGTGTGTGCACCGATGCGTGTTACTTAAAAATACATCGGTGCATAAGAACGCATTGGTGCATGCTTAAAACGCGCCAATGCATTTGTTACCAATAAAATAATTGACAAAAAAACCTCCTCTACAATATTTCCCTGCCCCAAAAAAATTTAGTTATAAGGAACATTTGTTAAAACCTCCACTTGGAATAACAAATTTTGTAGCAAAGGATTTTTTGAAAATTTTTCCAAATCTTTTGATACTTAAAACCTCCACAAAAACCTCTGCTACAATGTGTTCTCCTTGTATTGTTGGAATTCTCATTGCCATGGGTTTACACTAAATCCTCCAATATCCTCCCTCTAGGAATCATTGGTTGAGTATTACCCAAGGATCCCATCATCTGTAGCCTTATCAAAAAGTAGATATCCTAGATGATAATCTCAATTGTTTGTCCCCGCACCAGAAAGGATCCCATGTTAGCATCCTAGTACTATCAAATACAAGAGAGAATCCCCTCCTCTTCCCTCATCAGTGGTTCCCAATATACTTGAGAAACTCATGTTGTGCTAAATCCCCTCGAACCACTTGCTTCCCACTAATCATAGAATGGAAATCTTCAAACTCTCTCTCTCTCTCTCTCTCTCTCTCTCTCTCTCTCTCTCTCTCTCTCTCTCCATAAGAATTTNTAATTTGTCCCTTGTAGGTATTATCTATGTTCCATACTCCTTTTTCCCCTTAAAATTTCCTTTCCTAGACATTTTTGGGCCAAAAAAATCCAACTAGAATAGTGCGAAAAATCCCATGTTTTTTGTGCTAGACCAAAGCGAAAACTAGGGGCTTTTTTGCGCTCTAGTACAAAAAATGGCCTCATTTTATGTGTTGGCCCAAAATAATTTTCCTAAGGTCCCCCCGGGGCTCAACAAGACCTATTCTAAAAAGGTAATCCATTAGAAATTATTAGGAGGTTTAGGCCACCCACCTAATACACACTAACTAAAATTCCCATGGTCGATTTATCCGCAATGAACACATAAGGATTGAAGGTCTTCTCCTCCACTCGAAATTTAGAATGCACAAATGAATTTGAATTTGGGAATTTAACACTATTTATAGAAAAACCCTTATTTTTCCTTTGCCTCATATGAACTCTGATTGGTGTGTTGTATACATTGTCAGAATCATATTTATGAGCCCTTCAAAAGGTTATTCTTGAATTTTCTTGCTTTCATACTTCATTTGAAAGCATTTTCTCTTGGGATAATTAAAGAAGGTACCTTTTTATTTGAATTTCTATACATTCATTATATTTTGTGAAGCACCTTTACGCTTTAACATTAGTTGACTTGTGTGTAATAATTCACCATGGAAACTCTCTTATCTCTATGGAATGTGGTCCCTTTTAGGTATATCTTCTTAAGTAGCATTTATCATTGCATAGCTCCCTTGAGAATTTTGCATTTATCTTTCATTCCCTTCAAAATCACTTGTAGGACCACCCTCACTTGGGTAGATGGATTAGCTCATCCATGTTTTGCATTTACCATCTAACAAGTGATAGTGGCTCCCCTCCATGGGTGCCCTAGTATAGTGAACCTTGTTGCATTTTGGTGCCCATGTTGTTCAATCCTCCCTAAGATTGGGATTTAGGTTAGTCTACATCCTAGAGTTAAGCCTCACACATCTCTACTTATCATGTTGATAGTTTACACCCCCTCAG
This sequence comes from Picea mariana, assembly GCA_032191745.1. Classification (NCBI taxonomy): domain Eukaryota; kingdom Viridiplantae; phylum Streptophyta; class Pinopsida; order Pinales; family Pinaceae; genus Picea; species Picea mariana. Next base: position 33,855 of record JASDQU010509040.1, on the reverse strand, counting down.
GACTCATGCACTATTGATTGATATTTGTTGAATTATCACATATCACAATCCATTCACTTCATCCATACTTTGAATATTCTTCATTTTTATACCACCATTCATCCACAACTGAGGATAATACAATTCATGCCCCTACCCTTGTTTTCTTTTATTTGTAGTTTTCACCTTTAAAATTACATCCATCTGATTGCTTATTGGGGAATTTATCTCCTCGTTTCCCCCTTATTTCCCCATTTGGTTTCTCCATCGGGGTTCCTCTTGGAAATTGTGTCTCTCAACAAATTTGATTGATCTTTTCATGGGACCCTTGTCCCTATGATATTTCTTATCCTCCTGGAACCCCTTTGGAAATACCAAGAGGGTATTGTGCTTCTTTGGAAATATTATCAATTATGGTAGCATCCCTTTGTTTCCCTTGTTCATATAATTTGTGATGAGTCACCCTTGTGTCCCATGGTGTTTGTTCAGTTTCTCTTGAATCCTATTACATTTTACCCTTATCTCCATTAGTTTTACCCATCCATTCTTTTCAATTTTTTACCTCTAATTGTCCCCTTGGTTTCATGATTTTTCCTTGAGAATCTCTTTTCCTAGTAATTGACCATTCCTTATGGAATGTTTTCAATCTCTACCAGATTAGCTCTGCATTTATGCTCTAAACAAGGGAATTCTTAATTATACCTCCCTTTTCCTTCCCATCATCCTTTGGTGTCATTCTCTATCAGTCACACTCTAATTTCTACCTCGTGTTGGTCTTAAGGAGTCCTCAATGCCTTAGTTCTAGTGGGTCATTCCCTATCAAATTTAGCATCTATATTTTATTGGTCTAGATTAGAGGATAGTGTACCTTGGGCTCGTCTTCCTTATTGATGGGTGCCTCAAACCAAGCAGTGAGAGTTCTCATTGATCTTTGACTCTCTTATTTCTCACATGCTCAATTCTAGATAATTATTTGTAAGGTACCATATCTATTATAATAGCTGAAAAACAAAAATATTGCAAAGAATAACAACAGAACAACACAATAGATGAAACCACAACACCAAAATAATATATTTATTGATATGAAACAATATTCACTTGCCTCTTCGAGGGGGAAACCTCTAGCATAGAAACGCTCTATTACAATAATTCTCAAGACAAAAATTATCATACCCTCAACTCCTATTTATACTAAATCTATCTACCAAAAGAACAATCTAGAGGAAGATATTCTAGAAGCAGAAGCTTCTATTAGGTCTTCTTACATTTGAATTATTCTTCCTTATTACTATGACTTATTAATATTGGCCTTTATTACATGGAAAATACATTATTCTACCTACGTGAGGGGTTAGGGAGGTTAGTTCCCTAACATACCCTCCCCCTTAAAAAACATCTGTGTCCTCAAGGCTTGAGACGAGGAAATTGATGCAGAATGGTAGCTAGCTCCCAGGTAGCATCTGATGGAGTTGTATCTTTCCATTGTACTAACACTTCCTTGATGGTGCGTTGATGAAGAAGAAGCTCACATTGGTCCAAGACTGCTTATGGTTGCAACCAGATGGATCCTTCTTCATCCAACTCGAGAAGACTAGTTTGATTTTGGCACTTAGTTCCAATCACCTTCTTTAAGCAGGAGACATGAAAAATAGGATGGAGCTTAGAATGACTGGGCAAATCTAACTGATAAGCCACATGTCCCATGTGCTCGAGAACTGTATAAGGACCATGAATTTGGGCGTCAGTTTCTGACAATGGTCATCCTTGAGTGAAGTATGCTTATAAGGTTGCAGTCAAAGAAACACATGGTCCCCCTTCAACAAATTTACGTTATGAGTGACCTTGATCTTCGTGTTTCTTCATGCGATTCGAAGCCATGACCAAATTCTCTTTGAGGGTACGAAGAATAGCCTCTCAAACTGTAAGAGTTTGGTCAAATACCTAGACCTTCGAGACGTTGGGCATGTATGAGAGAAATGAAGATGGATTTTTTCCATTTATTGCTTCAAAAGGCGTCATGTGATTAGTTGTATGGTAAGAAGTGGTGTACCACCACTCAGTTAGGGGTAACCATTGAGCCCACTGATTTTTCCTTTAAGATGAAAAACACCTCAAATATGTTTCCAAACACTTGTTGGCAACTTCACTTTGACCATCAGTCTAGGGATGATGGCGGTGTTGAGATGCAATTGTGTTCTCTGTAGCCTGAATAGTTCTTGCCAAAAATTGATGGTGAAAGTGGGATCTTTGTTAGAAACAATAGAATGAGGCATTCCATGAAGCTTGAATATATGATCCATGAAAAGTTGAGATATAGTGTAGGCAGTAAATGGGTGTTGAAGAGCACATAAATGAGCATACTTCGGAAGACAATCAACTACCACCATGATGACTAACTTATTTCGCAATTTAGGTAAGCCAACAATGAAATCCATAGACATATCCCTCCAAATAGCAGGTGGAAAGGAAGCAGTTGTAGTGTTCTCTTGGATTTGACTATTTCTCCCTTGTTGTGTTGACAAGCATCACATTCTTCCACAAAAGTGTGAACATCATGTTTCATACCATCCTAGAAAAAAGAACGTTTGAACCTATCATAGGTTTTGGTAAACCCTAAGTTCCCCATTGTGGGTGTAGCATGAAGCTCAGAAATCACTGTGGATTTAAGTTGTGACTATTTACTTAAATACAAATGGCCTTTGTAGCGAAGCTCATCATTGTGCCAAGAGTACCCTAGGGAAACTAGAGAATTGTCTTGCAATTGTTGGATCATACGTGAAATTTTGGGATCTTGCATCCATTCCTGGCGAACAACTTTGAGCCAATTTGGTACAATTAAGGAGAGGGGAAAAAGGGACCCTTCATCTTCATATTTTCTTGAAAGAACATCAACAACCACATTGCCTTTTTCTTTCTTGTAAATGATCTCATAATCATATCCAAATAGATTAGTCACCCATTTTTGTTGCTCCAGGGATAAAAGATGTTGCTCCAAAGAATACTTGAGGATCTGATGATCTGTCTTAATTTGGAAGCATTGCCACAATAAATAAGGGAACCATATATCCATTGCATGTAGAATAGCCAACATTTCCTTTTCATACATTGATTGGCCCAAATGTCACTTTGACAGTTGTTTGTTAGTAAAGGACAAAGGCAGACCATATTGCATAAGGACATCTCCAATTCCTCTCTCGGAAGCATCACATTCTGGGACAAAGGTCTTTGTGAAGTCAGGAAGGGACAAGACAAGAGTGGTGCACATAGTCGCTTTCAAGGCTTTAAAGGAATGATCAATTGTTGGATTCCAAGTGAAAGAATTGATTTTAAGGAGAGCAATGAGAGGCATCGCAATATTTCCATAATTCTTAACAAACTTTCTATAATATCTTGTTAAACCCAGAAAACCACGCAAGCGTTTGAGAGTCTTAGGGCGAGGATAATCCTACATAGCTTCAATCTTCTTAGGATCCACTCTGACACCCACCTTGCCAACAATATAACCCAAGTACTCGAATTTCGAGGCTCCAAAAGGACATTTAGATTGTTTGAGGAAAATTTAGTGCTAAGAGAGTATATGAAGAACTTGATCCACATGAGCATGATGGGTTGTCCAAGTTTTACTATATATGAGAATATCATCAAAGAAAACTTAGAAAAAATAACGGAGAAAAGGACGTAAGACATGATTCATGAGGCTTTGGAAAGTGGAGTGAGAATTACACAAGGCCAAGGGAATGACCAAGAACTCATAGTGGCCCTTATTAGTTCGAAATGTAGTCTTAGGAATGTATGCCTCTTTCATACGTATCTGGTGGTAGCCAGAACAAAGATCAAGTTTAGTAAAGAATTGGTCATTACTTAATTCATCCAAGAGATCATCAATGACAGGAATGGGAAATTTTTATTTGATGGTGAGTTTGTTGAGGGCGTGAAAGTCTGGACACATATGTCAAGAGCCTTCTTTTTTAAGTACCATGACCACATGAGAAGAATAGGGGCTAGTACTAGGACAGATAACGCCTGCGGCGAGCAATTCTTGAACAATTTTCTCAATTTCATTTTTCTGGGCAAAGGGATTACGATAGGGATGAACATTGGGAGGTAGGTTGTCGGGGACGAGGGGAATGGAATTATCATGAACACCACATGAAGGAGTAAGTATCGGGGGGGAGGAGGGGGGGGTGGAAAAAATAGCTTGAGGTTTGGAGGGGATGGATTGGAGGTCAGGAGGCACAGAGGGTGTTTCAGTGGTGTGAATGGAATGGAGTTGTGCAATAATGCTGGAATGACCTTTTTGAGGAGATTTTCCATGAGATGGGAACTAATGATATCAAGGGAACCTGCTATGATTCCTTGGAATTTATATTGTTGGCCCTCCTAGTTGAATTGTGTGGTTAATTCCTTAAAATCCATGAGAATGAGGCCCATAGTCCTTAACCATTCGACACCCAGCACAACGTCAAAACCACCCATGTCGATAGAAAACATATGAGATTTCATGTGGTACTAACCAATTTAGAGAATCACATTTGCACAACGCCCCCCACATTTCATGGGCCACCATTGGCAATCATGATTTGAAATTTTTTGGCTGCTCGGATATAGAAATTAGTTTCTTGGGCAATGCAACAATGAATAAAATTATGGGTTTTTCCACTTTCAATAAGGATTATGACCTTTTGATGCTTAATGTAACCAATTAGCTTAAGGGTTTGGGGAGCAAAGAAGCCAGTGAGAGCATTCATGGAAATGACCGGTTCAACTTCTAGGGGGTCTGAGGGTGGAGTTAGGTCAGTGGGTTTAGGTGACTCAGCCATAGGGGGAGTCCCAACCTCTTCTTTAGAAACATCCTCATATATGGACATAAAAACCTTTTGTTCCTTACACTTGTGCATAGTAAAATATTTTTCAAGACAATTATAACAAAGGCTCTTCAGTTGGTGTTCAACTATTTTTTCCTAGGTCAATTTACAGATCTTTAGTGGAGTGGAAGGAGGAGTGGGAGTGATTGGTCTAAGGCGAGGAATAAAGGAGGATTTTCTAGTTTGAGAAAAGACAACTTGTTGTTCTTCCTTACTTATTTTAGTATCTTTCACCCAACTCTGGGGGTGAGCCATGAGGACTTGGGCATGGATCTCATCCTTGAGGCCACTAATAAAGCATTCTTGGAAAAAATCATCAAACATGCCCTCCATGCGGAAAACCAATCACTCAAAAGAAGCTATAAAGTCTTCCACTGTGCTATATTGTTTCAACTTTGTCAAATGGCCTAAATGGTGGGTGTCAGTGTCAAAGCTTTCATAAAGCTCTGCAACAAATTGTGTCCAAGCCACATACCCTTGGCGGGAATTTTTCTCCATTACCACCATTGCCAACATTCTTGATCTAGATTGAGAACCCCATATCATAGATTGGCCAACTCATCTGTAATATTGTACAAAGAGAAATAATGTTCCATTTGAGTTACCGAGCCGGTGGGATCCAAGCCATCAAATTTGTTCACATCCACTCGCGAAAGGAGTAGTTCACACTGAAAGTGACGAGGCCAAAAATTCTAGGAATTAGAGGAAGTTTCACCTTCGAGGTGCAAAGGTGCGTCATAGGAGGTAAGGTCTCCAGTGATATTCAGCTTGGAGCAGATCGGGTCAGCAAAGGATTCAAGTTGGGTAGAGAGGTATTGTTTCAGGGTTTCCATTTTTGCGTCTATGGTGGAATTCATTTTTTATTGATGGTGGTAATATTGGCATTGATATGTCATACTTCCTTCCGAGCCTCTAAGAAATCAAAGGAAAGGGTATTTAGGTGGGATTCAAGGTCTTGGCTACGAGTGTGGGCCATGATGAAGGGGGGAACCCAAAAGGTACGGGTGGGACCACACAGAAAAGGGGTTATGGGTGAAGGGTATCATGACAATCAGGGCAATGAGGGGAATCTAATGGGATAAGTCCCAAATAAGGGGGTTGGAAGGGGGTTGGGTTTATGGAATTTTTTTTTTTCAAAAATGATAGGTATGACTGGGACCAGGGTGAAGAGAGGAATCCAATGGGATAGGAATCAAATAATGGTGCAAGTAGGATCCAATTTTTTTTTTTTTTTTTAACTCTTGCAGAGTTATTTTTCTTAACAGGAAAAATGTGTAGTAATTTTGCAACCAAAATGCAAGAGGTAAAGTTTGACGGCAATAGATCTTGTATGCTCTATTTATGTTTTTGTTCTAAGGGTTAAGGTATTTAGGGTTTCTACAGATACTGGTTTTCCATGTGCTATATCTCTCTGATATGCATGCGAGGTCCAACAATAGTACTCAACACAATATCTCAGGGCACCAACTAAGGAGGCTAAATCGTTCCCTTAGTAGTGCTACCCGACTACCCAAGTACTAGAGAGTATCTTCCTGAATGTTGTTCTTGGTGGAACTATAGCAGTAAGAAGGCCAATCGGTTTATCTACGAACAACTTTAGGATATCTAGGTCGATCTGTATACAGTTGTTGTTTGATTCACTACCACTCGAAGGGGTACCAACATGGGTTACAAGGGTGGCCAATAATGTGCACTTAAGTACCACTTGTAGTTCCTGCATGTATGCTTCCCTGGTCGTGGGTTTTTGTGATGAACGACATATCTTTGTTGCTTTAAGGCATTGGAATACGTCTCTACCCTGGAAAAAAATAACCCACAATTTTGTTTCAAGGAAAGTGCTATGATACTACTTGTAAGGTACCAGATCTATTATAATAGTTGAAAACATAAATATTGCAAAGAATAACAACGGAACAACACAATAGATGAAACCACAACACCAAAATAATACCTTTATTGATAGGAAGTAATGTTCACTTGCCTCTTTGAGGGAGAAACCTCTAGCAAAGCAGCTCTCTATTACAATAATTCTCAAGACAAAACTTCCTATGCCCTCGACTCATATTTATACTAAATCTATCTACCAAAAGAACAATCTAGAGGAATATCTTCTAGAAGCGAAAGCTTCTATTAGGTCTTCTTACATTTGACTTATTCTTCCTTATTAATAGGCCTTATTAATATTAGCCTTTATTACATGGAAAATATATTTTTCTACCTATGTGAGGGGTTAGGGAGGTTAGGTCCCTAACATTTTTACACCATTGAAATTCGTACACTTAATGGTTCAATAGTTCAATTGATTGTATTGGCTTCCCAAACATGTGTGAGTAGTATCAACCCTCAAGAGGGGGTTTCCCTTCAATTATCCCTCCACATGTTTCGGCCTCAGTACTTGATTCCATAGATATAGCTCCACTTGTTGCACTTTGGATGTTGGGACTTAGGATTTTCTCTTATTCCTAGGCACTAGCGGACTTTCCTCTATTGACACCAACACATTGATTCTAGGGGTTAGTCCTATGTACACTAGTCCCCATATTCCCACTTGGCACATTACCTTGGACTAAGCTGAGAGATTCCCCATCACTCTCAAATTTGGTAGTATCTCGTGTGATCGACTATAATAATTCTCACATTGTTGAGACTCATACATATTCCATTGATCTAGCCTCAATCTTAGTTCCTTGGATTTGATTGCCTTGATTCCACCATTCTCAAAGCCCTCAATTTGAGCTTCCCTCCTAATATCTCATTTCAAATCTTTGGAGCCCCTTTCCGCATCAATTCCTATGTACCCAAATCATTTGTAGTCATGATGCTTCTATGTTGCACCTGGACCCTTTTGTTCTAGGCATATGTATGCAGTATTGTTCATCTTATTGCATTATAGTTTTTCACATCTTCATGATCCATATATTGTACTATATTGAGACCTCCTTTTGTCTCACTCACCTAGCCCACTTAAGCCAAGAATGCCATTGTATCTTTGTATTGATATATCTTGACAAGTATGGGTATGCATATCTCATCTTTGTTGAGATCTTGTACACATATCACCTTTTCACTTTGTTGTTGATAGGTGGTTCTCCAAGGCCCTTATTTAGGTGGTCCTCCTTCCTTGGAGACTTATCTCCCTCCATGATTCTCTCTAAGCATTGTAAAAAAGAAAATGTGATGAATTTCAGTCATATGATTTGCTCCTAACCTCACACGTCAAAGGGAAATTTGTTATCACCTAAAAATTGCTTGCTTGTGACATTTCCACAAGTTTTGTTAAAATACACCATTATCAACATGTTTACCATCCATTTCACCTCTTTATACACCTCCATTAGACCTCCAGAAGATGTTGGGACAAACATTGATTTTGAATCAGGGGAAACACAAATAATACCCCTAATAAGTATGCTTGTAGTGTAGAAAATACCCCCAAAAGTTGCATAGCTCCGCAAAAATTACAATTTTGACTATTTTGAGCCTGATTTTTCTAGAAAGGAAAAGTAATTATAAGTGGACATTTATAAATGCTAATTGCTATTCTTAGCCTTGATTTGGTCAACTTTAACCACTATTTTGAAGACCATGTCAAGGGATTTTAACTATGATTTTCTCTATAAATAAAGGATTGAGGTCTCTCCATCCATCCATCCATTCATAGTAGGTACATGCTACCAAAATCGCACCAGATATATTGAGGGCTTCGTCCTCTTGATAGTGCTTTTGTGTTCATTATACTTGCTCACTCAACCAAGGAGGCGATCTATGCATATCAAGGAATTCAAGGACCCTCCCACGGAGGAGGATTTGAAGCCACACATATTCAACAAGTCTACTCCCAAGGTGACCTCTTTGTCTTTATATTGGTAATGGATATATTATTTACATTATTTCAGTCTTTCTTTTCATATGAATGAGTTAGGGTTTGAAGCTTTGCAGAGTATATCTAGGGTATGGTTTTCATATTCTATCACCATTTTGTCTGGATCTAACATGTAACTATTGGATTAGTATAATTCATACACCCTTGTTGCAATTTATACCCAACAATATGTGATGTTGGAATAGATGGGGGTAGGAGGTTGGTTGTGTGGGTTACAGTGACCTCTAGTGGAACATACTACATCTACTCATCACAATGCTCTTATCTTATCCCTCGCTACTCTTTATCTTGTTTCTAGGTTGTTTGTTGCAATTATTTCTCTTTTTGTTTGTCTTATTTATATCTCTCTTGTTGAATTTCTTTATACTCTTGTTGTTATGTCTGTTGATTCATCCCACCAACTAGGTCTTTCATGGGGTCTTGATTAGTGCCCCCATGTTATTGTATATTGCTCTTGTTTTTAAGTTTTATATCCCTCTTGCATATTCTCTCGTTAATTGTGACCCTTATTCTGGTCATGGCCCTCTTGTTGTTATCCATTGCATGTTTCAACCCTCCTCTATGTCCCAATGCTCCATTTCTATTTCGGTGCCACCCATGGAGGATGGGGGTTGATCCTCTTGTGTGAGGTCCATCACATCTTTTTTTTCTGAGGGCTTGACATGTAACAATGGAATTTTACTAAGTGGAGGGGGTGTGGTACTTACCAACACTGATTGTGAAGTCATGGATTTAATATCCTTGCTAGCAAAGGCCACTTCTTGTGTCTCTATGAGCGGTCAAGTCGTACTTGGTTGTGGGTGCATCCTTTTTTTCTTCATGATCAACCTCTATGTCAAGATTTACATCAGTTCTATTAGTTGTTATCAAACTTCTTCTCCTAAGTATTTTTCTTTATGTATGGTGATGATCGACGACATCTGAATAGTTAGTTTCGTTGGTTTGGTTATTATAGATGTTTGTCCTTGCTCTATGGCTTGGATTGAGGATGTCCCTGCCTCCAATTCCTTCATTTTTATTTTCTCTTCCAGTGTTGGGAAAGGAAGTGGGTTGTGGTACAAAATGGGACATTCTCAAACTCCTTGTCCCCCTCGTGTTGTTTCTTAAAAGAAATAGAAAAAAATATCCTCGGTCGATGGTGATGATTCTAACTCTTGAGCTCTTTAAATTTTTTGTGATTACCTCTACAAAAAGGATATAGAGAAAAGGGGTAATTTCTATCATTTCCTCCCCTCCAATATTGGCCTAGTTTTGTTGTTGTCTCTGGTTGCCTCAAATATTTACCATTTTTACTAGTGGTTGATTAGTTTGTTAGGAAATCGAGGTTGGTATCTAGCTATATTGACCATTCTAGTGCACCATGTTGTAAAGGCCTTGTCATTTACTTCTTTGTGGTCCAAATCCTTTCATTTCATCAAGGGCTCAAATGTTATTGAAACCAACCCCTTTTATGTCAGAAGGAGTTAGAGTCCTTACGGCGGCTCCCAATTGATCATCGCAAATGCTAATAGAAAGTTTCCATAGTTAAATGTTGGAGTATTTTTCTGTGCTTCAATTGTAGCCTCTATGAACTCTTTCAAAAATAATTGTCACCTATTTAGGTTGAATTACACTTTCTTTTGTTTTCTCTTCACATGATAGGCAAGAGTCCTTGTTTCCATACACACTAGACTTGAGCTAATGGAGTAGATGGCATACCTCTTGTAACCTCTCTGCATCCCATAACAAGTGTAAAGGTTCTCCTCTTTGGATTTCTTAACCCTTTTGTGCTGCTGAAATATTTTGTTGACTTCTTCACCATCCATTGATAGACCAATGAGGTCTTTGACAAGCTCTCGGGAGAATGCAAATAGATTATTTAACCATAACTTCCCCTAATGTACTCTGCCTAATAAGATTTTTATGCAACATTTAATTGGTGTTGATGAGCCAAAGGTCATGACTCATATCATATTTATAAGTGTTGATAGATAAAGTGGTTACACCCCATTAACCACTTCCTTCCTCTCCTCTTTGTTGCTCATTTGAAAATCGTGCATATAGTATGCAAATTGTAACTGAGATAACTGTTAAACATCTATAAATATGTGCTCCATGATGGGCGTCTACTCTAAGTTTCCCTTGAGGTCCCCCTTTGTAAGACTCATGGATCCATGGGATCATCCAAAACTCCCTCCTTATTTGTTAGCATCATTATAACATTTACTCTTCCCATACTTTCTCTCCTAGATACCATTATTGAAAAAACTATTAGTATTCCTCTGGTAATCTCTTAGATCCTAGTTCCTTGGCTCTTGTTGTGACACATTGAAATCAACTAGACCTTAAATATATATGATATGGAATAAATATATTAATTTTCATTAATTTAAAAAGTGATCCTATATTTCATGAATTTAAAAACTGACAATATCTTTATGAAAATCCTGAAAAAGTAATCAAAGTATGAGGTAATAACAATATTTCTTAGGTCCATTTACTACTATTTTACCGTCATTACAAGAAGAAATGTTGGTATTCACTAAATATGAATAATGCCATGATATGACCTGCCCAAATGCCAACTTGACCCCTATTACTTACCCCTTAAACCCTACTCCTATCATTTCAACTTTTATGACTTAAGGAGGTAATTAAAAGCACAAAATTATCATTAATCGGTCCCACACCTACTGACATGACTATTGGAGATATCTAGATAACACCACAGTATGATTACGTGATGAAACAACTAAAAGATATATCTAGACCTGACTTTGATTAATCAAAATCATACTTTCCCCTTGCCCCAACCACAAAGGTGGTGCCTGGTTTTCAAGAAGATGGACAAAATTGCAAATTCAAAAATTTGTATTGATAGAATCAATACTTATTTAACCTCAAGGTCAAGGTTAATTCAATTGATGTTACTAGACCAACTAGCTCTTCCACGACATCGATCCTTATTAACTTGACTAAGAAAATACATATTGCACTAATGTACATATCCTTTTCAGGAAATTCCCAACTTAGTTTTGAGGATGACTGAAAGGTTTCAAGCAAGTTACATTCACCCATCCCTTCCAAAGTATTCCATCAACCTGAGCCAACTTAATTACACATGACTCTTGGATGATTGCAACCAGAAAAGATCATATCCAATGCATGTGTAACTTACTAGGGTGTTTGATGTACCTACTATTATATAGCAATACCAAGTCACTAGTTTCAAAAATTTTATCTCTAATGTGTTGTCATGCCACGCCTTCTACTACAACTTCTTGACCTCCTGGTGATACCATGTTAAGAATCAATCTTCCTTTAGTTTTATCAATTATCCAAGTTGGATTTGAACTAATCACTTCTCTTTCATAGAACAAACTGAAAGGGGTGTAATTTTTCAATTTCTTGCTTCAATTCCTATATGCCAAGATTACTGCAGGTACTCTCTTATCCCAATCATCTTGATTAATAGAACAAACTTTGGCCAGACCTTTCTCTGGTATCTTATTAAAGGATTTAACAAACCCATTAGCTTATGGATTGTTAGTATGGTACTGCATCATAGACTCTTATGTGAAGGTTCTAATAGGATTTCTCATGAAATGCTCACCCTGATTCATTTTTAAACACCTAGGGCAGTCAAAACTTGAAATAATGTTCTCAGTGATAAATCACATTGTCATATTCATGTTGTAATCCCTCGTTGGTGGTGCATTTGCCTTGTTACCCCCCATTTCTATGGGTAACTAAGGAGATGATGTCTTGAGTCTCGCAGGTTGAAGACATGGAGTGCCAAGATCCAGTTGAGCAAGAAAAGCCCCTCCTCTTACCACACATCACCGTTGATTGGAAACAACAGTGTCCACTGCACCAACTTGGCCCACAGAGGGCAACAAATCTCGATCCATGAGGTAACAATTTTGGTCTCATGGTAAGTGTTGTTTTAGTAATTGAAGCATTTGAAATGTTGCAAATGGTCCTTTCTTGATTTTGAAAATGTTTGCTTGGAAAATATTCCTTTTGCCTCATTTCACCTTGGTAGTTTACATGTTGTCCTAGTAAGTGGGTCAACCTTGTGAAAATGGTTTCTAATAGGGGGTCTCCTTGAAGATTCATCGTACCACTCTCACACATACTTATTAGTGTTCACACTTCTTCCCTTTCATTTCCTCACCTTTTTGGTTTTTGGGCATATTGACCCAAGAAGGGCTTGTACCTCATTTCATGAGAAGAAGGGGTTGAAGGCCCAAAGGCTTGTAGTTGGAAAAAGATAAAATCCAATAAATTATCCTCCAAGTGCTTTCCCTAAAGGTCCTGAGAGCAATGAAATGATTCTCCATAAAATTCAAGGACCTGTAAAATAAAACACATAATTAATAAATGTCTCACTGTCTAGGGAATGAATTTGTGGTGTATTTTAATTTCCTTGCACATGGCACTCAATGTGTTCCTATCATCAAGTGGAATTTTGTTACTCTTTACTTTCCCTTGGATATAGTACTCAATGTTCATGCCTTAATCAATTAATGGAAAATAAAGGGCTTTGAAAAAGGTTCAATTGAAACCGAGGATGTAGCACACCCTCTACAAAGGCACCCATAAATGACACAATATGAGCCCTTGTATGTTAAGAAACCCCATGCCCAAAAGTAAAACCCCAATCCACCTCATACTCTTATACATGAATTTGATAGGGTCCTCTTGTGAAACACTCCTTGACTTGGGGAATGATCTACCTAATAGGGCACCATGACAACCCTCCCATACCTAAAATTGGCAAGTTGTATAAGGTCTTTGAGCATTTGTTTATTTTGAAAAGGGCGTATTTGATCCACATGTTTGGGTGGTTATTTTATTAGATATGGCTTACTTGGAATGATACATGTGACTTGTGGACCCTTGGAGGGCGTACTTATTTGTTTTTACAGGACCTTTCTAGGTGAAAGATTTTCCATGGAGGCACAAGGTCACTTGGACCTTCATAGGGGCTTGAATCCCATGGGTTGGATGATGTGCCCCAAAAGATGGGCAGAGGACCCCGAATCCATTGCACACTTGAGATGATGGATGTTTCCTTTGGAGGAATTTGGACACCACTTGATGATGACATGCTAGCCCTTTCCACTAGGATGTTGGCCTTTGGAGGCCCAAAACGTCATCTTCCATGCCTTGACTTCATGAAGAGGCTAGGCTTTGATGGGATTGATGGTTCTAAAAGAAATATGTTGTGGTTTCAAGGAGAAAGATCCATGACATGAAACTCCAAACCATGAGATATGGACACATCACCTTTGGAGGCCCAACGACTTGCATCTGGAGGCTCAACGTCTCACTTTTGAGCCCTATAATCCCCCTTTTGGGCACGACGTCACCCTTTTTAAGGAATTATTTTATGTAATTTTGTAATTTTAAGTTGTAAAAGGAAAATAGAGAAGGTCGGCCTCTCTAATTTGATGTTGAATTTTGTAAAAGTGGAAAAATGAGGGTTAAATGACCTCATATAAATAAAGTTCATCTCAACCTCATTTTATCATCATGTGCTTGAGAATTGCATATTCTCTTGGCTGAAATTTTTTCCCTACTTGGGAAATTTGCCCTATCTATCTCTTGATGTTTTGTGGATGTTTTACTTGTCTATTGGAGGAAGAATCTAGGTGCTATCTCTTGGATGCTTGTTTCTTGGTAATGTGATGGAATATTCTTGATAAAGAAGGGTTTTTCATCGTATCTCTTGGAATTGGTAAGGATTTTATGCATAATTGTATTGTTTCTTCTTGTTTCAAGGTTCATTTTTCTAAATATTTGGAGGAGTATAAGGGCATACACCATCCATCTAGATCTAACTTTTTTTCATTGAAAAAGCTACTTTGCAAAAGTTGCTACAAGGAGTAAAAGGGATTACACCCTTGTATATTTACCTTGCTAAGGTTAGTTTGATCTAGGGAGTAAAACGACTTAAACCCCTAGAGAAGTAACAAAGCATAACTTATACACAAGAGAATCCATAACCTGGTAGATAAGGCACTAGTCTACTTGCATTGGAGATTGAATATCCATGCATTGGTATACGTGATTTCTTGATATATTGCAATTGTTCAAGTTGGAATTAATTATTCATGTTATAAGCTTTCTTCTGCCCTAAGGGCGTTCTAATTAGCCAAGTGATTCTCATTGCTGTTATAAATTCATTCTACAGCCAATAGGGATGCATAAAACTCATCTTTATCTAATTGTTTACTCACTTTCTTACCACTAAATTTCACTTGCAAGCTACCATAAATAATCTACTAGTTATTAGCTATCTTTTGGGTGGATTGTTTGCTGATTTTAGTGGCCAGAATTTGTCGTTGTAGTAATTTTTTTCTACAGCCATAAGGATGTTACAAATATTTTCGA
>JASDQU010509039.1:23590-44854 GCA_032191745.1 Picea mariana | reverse complement strand
TTGGGGTTACTTAAAAGGTTTTGTTATTATTGCTGCAACTAATGAACCACTCTTTAATATCTTGCATCAATTTGTAATTTGTATTAAAGGTGAATATTTGAAAAATGTGGTGATTAATATATTGGATTATTGTATAATGATTTTGTTTAAATATTTTATTTTTTGGTATTTTTTTTATGATATATAAATATAGGTGAAATCTCATTTTTTTATTATTTAAATTGCATTTTTGAATATCTAAATGGATCTAGTGTTCTGAAAAATATTTGAAGTACTTAAATTATATAGATTCAACTATTTAAATATGCAATTTCGGCAATTTCTTATAGGATTTCGAGTAAAATTGATGAGAAAATATGACAAAAAAAAAACCAAAACTTCAAATGTTTAGACTATTGACTCTATAATTTATAACTCACATACCAATATAAACCAAACCAAACAAAAGCTTACAATGTTTGTTAAATTTAACAAAATATGAAAAATGGTGTTCATATTTACGTAAATCTAAAAGAAAAACATATAATATTGTTAAATTTAAATTTAATAGAAAAAAATAAAAGTTAGAAGAAGGTAATAATACATTAAAGTTAGTGTATCAAGGTTAAATATATGGGATTAAATTAATCTTGTAGATTTTTATGTGATCACAAATTTGACAAAAATTCCATAAAAGTTTTAAGCTTTCTTAATTCTACCTTGATCCAAGTTCTTTATTTTGTGGAATGATGTTCCAAGTGTTTTATGGAACTATGAATCGACTAGTTTTCCAAATTGATTAGAGTTTTAACTTCTTATGTTGTAGAATTTTGAGAGGTAGAGGGAAGTTTGCTACAAGATTAGACAACTCCTAACCACAATGCTCATAATAGCATTTTGGACATTTTTCCAAACTTAAAAAATACCTTTAGGAATTTCATTGCCCAAAGATGGGTTAAAATTTTTAATTGTATTTGATGGCCAAAACCCCCCATGCCAAAGATTTTGAACATCCAATTTCAACAATGGATGTAAGTTTTGGGAATCAAACTTGGGTTAGTGAAGATAAAATTTGTTCGTTTATAACCGAGTCACATTGAACCAAATGATAAACTTTGGTTATACTACCAAATGGAATTGGTGATGTGACCTTATTCAAAGTTGATTAGAACAAACTAAAAGTTGCTAAACAAACTCTTAATATTGTGCTAAAGGGACTCTAAATGCAATGCCAACCTCTTAAGATACAATGGACTCTAAATTCAACCAACCCAAAGTTGTGGAGATTGAAATCGAGATTTACCCCCATTGTAAAGGTGAGGCTAAAACTTAGTATACTGAAGGGTTTAAGTGTTTCATTGTCATGTGATTTTCATAATTGCGAACTATCTATAATGACTTATCCCTTTATTAAGATTATGTTACTTTCTTTATTTTTTAGAGGGTAAGTAAAATAAATTATATTCTTTTTATGAAAATTTTATCAAAGAAATTAAGAATGTGGTGATTTTTTTCCTTGAGTAATGTAGGCTTTTTCCTACTTTAGGTTAAAAAATGGTGATATTTTTTATTTAGTATGTGCACCCCAAATACACTAATTTGAGGGAAAAAAACTATAAAATTGTTTTACCATAATATTATGATCTTACTCGGTATTGGAAATGGAGGACGAGGAAGATATGGACCAAAACTAGATCGTGCGTTGTAGTGTGAGAATATTAAGCACTTGCTTTGAGAGATTAGCTTGTAAGCTTCCATGGCCATATGGTTGTGAGTTTTGTAATGAGCTTGCTATGAGTAGGATTCACGATCATGAGTAGTGGAGTATACAAGAGTCTTAAATTCCTCGTCTCGGATTTGTTCCAGTGTCGATGTTCTCTAAGAAGACTTACTTGTGTTGTTCCTATGTTGCATTGATCAATACCAAATTGACTATTTAGAGTTGTTTTGCTGAAGTTTAGAGTTCATCATCGAGGATATCTTTTTATTTCTTTCATGTAATCCTTGTACATCTTCGTGAAATTGTAGACATCAACACCCAAGGACCCCAATGTAGTTGGAAACATCTCCAAAGATAGTGTTTGATTCTCTTACATTTCTACCCATCAATCTAATATTTTTTACGTCTTAGGTTTCAATAATCCCACAACATATTGTTTTGTGTAAAAAGTCCCTTTCAAAATGACTAGAGAAAAGAATATTATAGAAGAACCAAATGTGTATTTAAATAAATATTGTTCCCAATGCCTACTGCCAAATCATGTTATAAAGATGAAGAATTACAAATGGTGAAAACATTGGGAGTTTGTCATTATTAAGACTAGTGTTACCACGGTCCATAACCCTTCATTGTACTCATTCTTTATAGGGGATTTTAATTTTCATCATAAAATTTGAAATTTTTAACAAAATATTCAATCAAAACTATTTCAATTATATAACATGCATTTAGAATGATAAATATTTAAATGACAAACCCATACCAAAATTAACTTTTTAAATATGATTACATTATTGAAAGTTTTTCTTCTAGAATATATAAGTTTTAATCTTTACTTAGAAACCCAAAATCATTGTACAAAGGTTTAATATTTGAATGCCAATTAATACTATTGCAAAAATATGATAACATTAATTAAATTGGATGATAAGATGTTTAAATAAGACAACACAATGTCAAATTTTAAATATCAATACATAATAATACATAATGCATCTTAATTCCTTAGTAATTATTGCGGCCCTTGTAAGGTTAATATAGGGATTGAATTTTGGGATGTGACTCACTTATTGGGATTGAAGGTTAGAGCATGATGTAGGATTAATCAATTGTAATGAATGTGGCACAATGGTGGTTTTAATCATGATAATAATGTGATAATCATAGTAATAATATGATACGATGTAATTTTGTTATGATTTATATGTAAATTGCAAAGTTTTATTTTTTTCATTTATATAAATTTGATTTAAATAATAATAATTTAATTTAAAGTTCTAATTTAACAAGATATCAAATTGACATATGAAATTACCTTGTTTATTGGATAAAAAATCCCTTCTACACAATGATCATTGTCTATTAATTTAATAAAATGTATATACTTTATTCCATTTTAGATTTGAATATAAATATTTAGAATTTGTTACATTATTAATAGAATAATTATAAATAGGAATACAAATAATATAAATCCATAACACATAACATCAAATCCATTAAATCTAGAGGTTCATAATAATAATATGAATTTTTTTTCCAAATATCCATTTCATAAAATAAGTTATCTTTTATGTTAAATTAAAAATTAAAAATTTTATTATTATTTAATCACCATTAAATCTAAAGGTTCATAATAATAATTTGGATTTTTTTTCCAAATATCTATTTCATAAAATAAGTTATCCTTTACAGAAATTAACAATTAAAATTTTTATTATTATTTAATCACCGAAATGTTTAATAATGGGATTTGAACCATCAAATTCAATACTGAATTAAAATAAAGTTAAATATTTGTCTTAAAAGAAATTCCGAAATCTATAAATATCATATCAAGAGTATCCAACTTATTCTGATAATATCATATAATATGCAATTTAACGACATATTTGACGATATTTCTTTAATTTGGATACAAAATAAAAAATTTCATCGTATTTGACGGCAAGTACCGTGACGGGCAATTTGGCCGTCAAATTCCGTCCATGTTAAGTAGAATGGTCAATTATCCAAAGGGCATAGACACCCCAGGTTGTACACGTTTATCACGTGTATGAAAAACATTGAACAATAATGGGGGGAGATACGTCAAAGAAGCATCTGTAGTGGCAGCCAACACGCAAAGTGGAATTATTTGGGGAATATCAACGCGTGCTGTTGAATGACGTCACCCGTATCACGTCAAAGAATCTTATCGTGGGGCCGGCCACCAACCTATCAACTGATAACGTATTTTCCAAATATAAATTAACTATCAAAAGTTATTCAAAATGAGTGAATCATTTTATATATTTTTAAAGATCGCATGGTCACTTTATCCTTACAACATCATTACATTACCTTACATAATTCTTAGTTCCTATATTTAGTAGTTCAAATTGCTTTACATAAAATAGAGAATTATGTGATGTGATGTAGATGCTGATATTCATTATTTCTAGGGTGGAAAATCAAAGTTGTGGTATTATTGGGTTCATATTAAAAGTGGATTTTAGGTTGATGATTTTGGGTTTTAAAACTCATAGAAACCATTTTGGGCATTAAACAATGATTTTGGAGTTCAATATATGTAAACAAAGTTTTTAGTCATTTCAAAATATTATATTTGTTGAGAGTTGTTTAATGGTTCCAATAGCATCTGAAAAATTAGTATAAGATAGTTATGTTTTTTGTAATTTAATTTATGCTTTGACCACCACATTACCAAGTCATGCTAACTTTCATTATTTACATATTTGGAGTTAGTTATATGTGGATTTTAAAGATTATTTTAAAGGGTCTAAAATCCTAATTCTAATTTGGAGTTCAGGTATGTAAGAGTAGTAACTACAACTCTAACCATTATAATTTAGGACATGTTAAACATTGAGATGCAATGGAAGACATGGATTTTGTTTTTACCTTATTGATTTGTTGTTCAATAGCTGACAAAGTAGAGGAGTGAGTTGTTAAGATAGAATAGAGATGGAGTCAATCTTGTAGCAACCTATCACAAGCCACAATATCTATTGTACTCAATAATGAGTCAAGCTTTCTTTGTATCTTGTATTGTAATTATAAGAAAAAAAGAGCAAGGCATAATCCTCATTTATTATTGGGTTTTCATTCATCTAGTTTCCTAAGGTAAATCTTGTCTTTATTGTGTTGATGGTGTACTCATTTTACTATTGCAAAATTTTCTTATTTTTCAGATTCATTTTCATATCAAACACAATATGCTTTTAATTACATTAATCAAAAGTAATCCTTATATAATAGAGTATAACCTCATTATTTTTGAAGTAACATTTTAAGATTTGTTTTGACAAACTATCCATAATAGTTTAGAGAGGAATGAGCTTAACTTGCAAGACAATAACCTCTTAAAAGCACACACAAAAAAAGTATAAAAAATAAATCATTATAAAACCTTTCAAACCCTAAAACATATAATTTAGTTAAAGACAACACCACCCCCTATTGGGATCACAATTGTTCTCATTAAGCATTTATGATGTATGAAGAATTTGGAGCTATAGCAAAAATAACTAATTTGGTGCAAAGTTTGCACTAATTTATCTACATTAACGCATACACATGAAGAAGAAATATACTCTGGAATAAAAATAATTGAATGACTTAACTTTCGTGCACCACAACTTTTAATTGAGACATGACTAGTTGTTGAACACCACACTTTATTTCAGTCCCATAATCTTAAAAGATATTGTAATCCTTATATTGTATCATGGAGAGTCTCCTAACATTGTTTGTAACAGATGACTTTAGCTTAATAGACTTGGAGCCACTTCCACATACAAAAAATTCTAGACACTTATGTTGCACCTTGACTATTAAGTGGAGAGGCTCAAATACCCATATAAAGAATATAAAGAATGTTGTAAAAACTCCCAATAAAATAACAACTTTTATATATATATAAAATAAATTATTTTTACATTCAATGATTTAAAAAGATTAATTCAGATCCCATTCTCATTATGATAACTTACTTTACGTGCAACTTTTCAATGCTGGACAAATACATGAAGAAACATATCCCAATCATTCAACTACCATTAGGGAGAAAAGTTCACTTTAAAAAATTCCAAGCCTTTATGAAATTAAACCGATACATAGTCCATTTTTTAGGTTAATCAATTTTGTATTTATGGCGCTTAAAAAATTTAATGTGCTTAGGGTTTGGTATATAAAGTAAAATGAACCCCAAATTTTCCTATCACCAACATTATTAATGTTGTCAAGATGTGCTAAGTGGTAGAGTTTATTAAAGGTTTTAGAAAAAAAATGGTTGTTAGTGTCATATATGATTATATGTGTATTTAAAAATAATTATTTTTTTATTAAAAAACTATATTTATTAAAAAAAGAAAAAAAGAAAAAAAATATAACAATTATAAAAATGAGAAAAATAAAAAAAGATATCATTGTTATCATTATATTAGATATAATTTTAAGTGTTATAATTAAAGTTATATCAAAATTTGATTGATATAAGTGTACATTTTTTTATTTAGGATGATAGTCATTGAAAGAGTCATTAGTCATGGATTCTGGTGACTCTATTGCATGTCCTTTTTATCAGTATTTTGACCAATCTATTGCATGTTCTTTCTATCAAAATTTTGAGAATGTTTCAGTGTATTCTTCTTACACTAGTGTGAAAGATTATAAGCTACCAATTGAAAATTTAGTTGTCGAATCGTCGAGTTAGATATTAAAGAAGTCATTTTCAATTCATTGATATTGCTTTTCATGATAGACATTTCTTGAAACACTGTGTATAGAATCTTTCCATGGATTGTGCCTCCCCCACCATGAGAATTTTGTGTCATTTCGTATGCCTAGATTTGGGGAGAGTCAAGATGCGATTGAAATAATAAATTTAGGTTATTGAATAACTTCGAAATGGAGATGTTTCTTCATTAATGTTATCCACAAGAATTAATTGTAGCTTCGTATTAGTGACACTTGTTAAATTTGTTGTCACTTATGGACAATAGGTTGGAGTAGAAATTCAAGGGTAGTAAGGATTTAAGGGTGGTCATTTGGTAGGTTCGCGTTTGTGGGTATTCTGTGTGATTGTATAATTTCTTCGAACCAACTAAGAGAAGTGTCAATTTTATCTCTTTCAAGCTTGATGACAAATTTAGATCTTTGTGGCCCACTTTGCTATAATGATGACTTGGATTAATGCACTTCTCCCATATAAAAAATAGGGTATCTGAAGGTGAAGAAGATTGATTGATCCTATTTCACATTAGTGCTAATTTCTCTCTCTTATCTTCCTTTCATTTCAAGTTTATATTACTAAATCTCTAATTTGTTTGTGGTGCCTTTCAGCATAATGTTTGTTGAGCTCCTAAATATTATCCATGTAGTTAGCTGAAAGTGAAAAGACACGAGTGTTGGACATCAACAATTGTTCGTTTGTGTCTAAGGTGGATTAAAAAAGGTGACAAATTTAGGTTAGGAGCATTGGCCTTCATATTGAAAACCTCTTTTTTGCCTCTCATTATCGAAATTGGTTAAAATTCCTCAAGGGTATTATTTTATTTTTCCACTTCAACTGAGAACTAATCAAAGTGTATGATGTTTTTTTACGTTATCAACCATTGAAAGAAGGGTTACTTGGAAGTATGAGGAACTAAAAACAATGCTTCTTACAATGGGAATCGAGGGAGTAGAGAGATACCCAAATATGAGAGGGTGCAAATTTGATGCACAATGAAGGGGGTGATAAACTTTATACAGTTCTAGACAAAATAAACTATTCAATTAGGTAGTGTTGTAGGTGAATCCCCCTGCGAACAAGTGGATTCTCTCTTGGTCTCTAGACTCCTAAGGCCAAGACAAAAAAGTGCTAAACATGGACACTGACATCCTTTTAGATCTGATCAAGCTAACATACGAAGGAGGAGAAGAAATATATGTACCTTATTAACGACGTTTGTCCCGACAAAGTCCAGGCCGAGCTTCGATCTTGAGCTCCCTGATAGGTCCTATAGAACAAACAAAGATACAATGGACTTCCTACTCTACTGAGATTAGCTCAAATATAGATCCATCTACTGTAGACAAACTCATGTGGAACAAACATCAGTTTGAAAGAAACAAGCCAAGCATTGATATATTGATGAGAACAAGTAAAAGTACTTACAATCCTTTGATGAAGGTGCAACAACTTCTTCTAGTTCTCCTTGTCCAACCCCTTTGCTCAAGTAATATACACTGATTGCTTTGATGACATACCACTTATAGGATCATAAGTTTGGTATCAATCTTTAGTCTCTATCCTCCCTTTCACCATGAGAAGGCCTCCTTATATAACCTTGGAGAGGTCTAACCACTTGAGAGATCTTTGGGATGAGTTGAGGATTCCTCTCCTTTAGTTGAGGATCTTCCCTAAGATCATGCCTTGACCATCTATTCGAATCCAACCACCTTCAAGAATTGAGGGATTCTTCCCTAATTTGCCTCAACAAACCCAAAACTTGCTCAGAAAAGGGTAGCACTCCCCCAAAAGGGTGCACAGGGTGCTCAAACACTCCCCCAAAGAGGCTTAGGGAGCGCCAGCACTCCCTGACAGTGGGTAGGGGAGTGCTCCTCTCCAAAATCTATTTTTTAGTGGTTCTTTCAATGGGAAAATGTTTGTACTCCCTGTCAAGTGATCTCTCTTCTTCAAAACTAGTCTTTGAGGTGTCTTAAGTGTCTTTATGATGTCGTTAGAGGCACAACATAGGCAAGATGGAAGTATGATGTTTGTGACACTTGCAACACTTGTGGTCAAGATGCGACACTTGCAAACAAGATGCAACACTTACAACACTTGTAATGACGACACTTGCGACACTATTGAAGTGAGTAACTTTGAGATGTAATAGATTGCCCCCCAAAGTACGAAGTTAGAAGACGATGATGACTGAAGTACTTTGTAGACTTTCTCAAGCAAGGGTATGGACACAGAGAAACTAAAAAAGATGCACCAAACCATCAAACAAATATTATGATATCTTTCAAACCCAAGGCATGCATACCTATGCTTGAGTGATAAAGACTTTTTAGGTATGGCCGCCATAAAATACACCACAGATCCATAATTATATTGACAAAATGGTATAGCCACTGCAGATACAATGTGGATCTATACTCCTATGACCTGAACTGATCGTAGCCACGAAGAATACACAGTGAATCTACGAGATGACAAGACATAGCCACGACCAATACAAAGTGGATCTATGTAACAGTATATGTGTCATAGTTCAAAATAACTCCTTCGCAACCTGGGCAAAGTATATATAAGAGTGAAAACTCAACCCAGGGTCTTCTTACCGATCCCGATGTAGTACAAATCTAACCATGTGAATAGATGTCCTGATGTCGAACATGGCAAAAACCACTTGATTATCGGTCAATGAGGTAAATCGTTAACAAGCGCGAGGGAGATCACCATTGATGTCAATGATTCCCAAGGTACTCTAGTACATTCCAATGAATGTGAATGGATGAGCTAAAGTCGAACATCTGTGGAATCATCCGATCAGAGGTCAATGATGTAAACCCACTGTCGAATGCGAGGAGGCCTGCCATTGAGGCATGCAGGTCCCAAGGTACTAACTGGTTTCTAAGTCTAGTTCACAGATAATGTGTTGAAGTCGATAGGAACAGACTCGTCGAGGGAGGGCCTTGATGTATCCCCCATCAACGATACGAAACTGACACAAAGATGTAATTGGTAGATCAAATGAACATGGAATAACACGGGTATTGAAACATGATATTTGTGATGGCTGACTCTCGAGGCAGATACTTCCCTTGAACACTGAGGCACAACAACAAAAAATTGACATGGACCAAAACACAATGATGCAGGGGATACGGTGACTTTCGTCGGGTGACCCAAAGGAGTAACGGAAACTCAGAGGATTGGCTCAGTGTAGAGGTTCAGTGGATTAAAATGTGTGCAAAGACAAAGTGTCATGTTCAAGGGTGACCGTAAGAGCTACTGGTAGTGTCCTCAAAAACTGCTTGTCTTGCTTCTTTCAATTTTTCCCCCATCCAGATAGACGAGTACCTCTTTTTAATTTAACGAGCTCAAGGAGGGTAACACATGCTCGATATGACTCACCTTTGGTAAGTCCCTCTTCCTTTGTTTAGTGAACTGGAAGAAGTAACGGTTTGGTCCCGCATGGGCCCTTCAATGTATGATTGTTTAACGAGTCCAGAGAAGGTAAACTCGGTGGTTTTTCATATTTAGAGAGTCTGAAAACAACTTAAAGATGACTCCAATGTTGTCCTTTTTCGCAATGTTAGTCTCGCGAGGCCGAAAAAGAGATAAATTATCACTCGAAAGACGCCCTTTCAAACCTTTTAACGAGTGGAAAAGGAAGCAAGATCACTCAGAAATATTTTCATGTTTAGAGAGTCTGAAAAGAGCTTAAAGACGACTCCAAGGGGTTCCTTTTTTCGTATATCCATGTGAGTCCGAAAAAGTGATCAAAATATACTCGATTACATTCTCATGTTTTTTCGAGCATGAGAAAGAACAAAGACTAAGCTCAGTATGCCCCCAGTTTGAAAGCTAGTGGCTTAACTCCAGAATGATCATCAAAGGCTGGAGACATGCCCTCCAAGCTTCAATTCATTCACCGACTTTGAGGTTGTCTTCAATTTCTCTACTAGATGGAGAAAAAGGATAAGGGTGGATGAAATGAAGGTTCAAAATAGGTGACTGTTTCATTTTTTAACAAGCTTGACACATGAAAAGAACTATGCTCAGGGCTTCGGGTTCAATCCCCATATGGCTGTTTCATTTTTTAACGAGCTTTCTACAGAGAGGAAAACTATGCTCAAAGCTTCTGTTTCATTTTTTAACGAGCTTGCCACAAAGGGGATAAATTGTGCTTGTGACCTCTATTTCATTTTTTAACGAGCTTGCCACAGAGAGAAAAAATATGCTCGTGGACTCTCCTTGATCATGGCTTCCAAGAGAAAAATTCTCTGGAAGGACACCATGTCAAGGGACAAAACTCGGTCATGGCTTCTAAGAGATCTTCACTAGATGGAAGAAAATCACTCTGGAAGGAACACATGTCAAGGGTCACGACAGGGGTAAGGAGATCAAGCTCCAATAGCCCTACCAAAGAGATCACCATGTCAACTACCGGATCCAAATCATTGGAAGTTGAAGGCATGGGAGACGATGGAAAATCAACATCAGGAGGGGAGATAGAGTGTATATCTTCTCGAATTTCTGCACGAGGGGGAAGAAAAGAGGATCGATGATAGTTATCATCCCGAGGTAGCTCGTCAATGCTCAACATTTCCATAATAGATTCATCAGAGGGAAAAATTGGGGAAATGTGGTCGATCGTAGACGACAAGGAACTTAACCGTGATGGCATCGAATAATTGTCGGGTGCCAATAGATGTTGGTCATCCGAAGAGGGAGAATCGGATTGGATATAAACGTATGATGTTTCAGCTAGACTAAGTGGCACAGCGTCACCTAGTGCATCGAATTCCAATGGACTAGGTACAATCCAAGGGTCAGATGATTCCAAAGATTGTTAAGCCGCGGTCGAAATCATATCGACGGTGGCAATATGATGTGTAGTCAGTGGAAGTGGTGTAGGGAAGGTACCCATAAGGCTAGAATCTTTCAGTAAGCCAACACCAATGCTTTCATATGTGATCTTGTGATCTCCCAAGAAAGGAATGTTGTTGGTAGCAGGAGCACAAGCGTCGGTCGTGCAGAAATCTAACTGATCAACAATGACAATTTTGCCCTGATGAGGAAATTGTACACATCGAAAGACCAACGAGGCAACGGAAGTCATAGCATAAAACCAACTTCTTCCAAGTAACAAGTTGTAATTGAGGGGAGCATCGACCACCTTGACATCAACAGTGACAGTTTTTCCACCCAATTGGATGGGCAGGGACTGTAAAAGCCCATGGGGATGTGTTAAGAACCAAAGACCGAATACAAAAGCACCACAACAGATATACAAGAACAATATGCAAAATCACTTTTATTACTATCAAACCCTTAGGGTAGGGCAACACCGTACAATGGATCCTATTATGGAAGGGATCCTCTCTTGTTCACTTGCCTCTTCGAGGGGGCATCCTCCTATTGAGATACTGCTCCAAATACAATAATTCTCTTCATATCCCATTACATTGCTTGAACCCCTTTATATAGTGCTACCATCACCTAAGAACATTCTAGAGGAGGAATCTTCTAGAAGTAGAACCTTCTAAGAAGTCCTCTTACATTTATTATATCTAACTACCAATTTATTATATCTAACTACCATAGTGGGCCTTATTTAATAATATAGTGGACCTAGTCCACCTTACATTGAATGGCCTCCACTATTATCACTATGGGCCCTCTGGGCCCCCCAACTACCTCTCTAGCTACCTTATAGGGTGAAAACCTCGCCCATCGAATGCGCGTAATATCATGGGGGATTTGTTAAGTGCGGGTAATTTCAAGCTTTTCCAACATGCTAGAGACATGACACAAGTTGAAGCTCCCTCATCCAGAATAGTTCGGTGGATTTGTTGATTGTGAACAACAACATCAACTTGGAAATCAAGTTGGTGGGAGAGTCGAGATGTATAATTGTCTAGGTTAAACATGATATGGTTGGATGACTCAAGATCAACAATTCCAATAGCGGCCAAGAGAGTTCTACGTTGACTGGGGTAGTGCTGTAGAACTTCTAACACAGTCATAGCACACGGTGCTTGAGCCAAATCTTCAACAATGTTGTAGTTCTGGGCGGCACGTGAACTAGGATTAAAGGTATATTTACAGATAGTGCTCTTAGGAGGGCGTAATATAGAGTCGAACGTAGGTTTCTCAATCTAAAGTGGTCCAGATGGAGGATTAACCGATGGAGGACTAACGGAGGATGGTGATGGATCTGGTAAAGTACCGGTACCGTTAGTGACTTTTCCTTTGTCAGGTTTAATCGGTGTGTCGTATGTCTTAGAGAAAGTGGTCAAATTAATCCCATCAAACATATAAATATGTGCACTCGTCGAGGCCTCATCATGAGGATGGCTAGAACTGCCCCTACGAGAGGGGGTTTGAGCAACCATGGATTGCTGCTGTGGAAAAGGCTGAGTAAGCACAACGGGTTGTGAATTTCCCTGGAAAATTTTGGCCACTTCATTGTGATGTGGACAGTCTTGAGTGTAGTGATCGTCACCACAAATTATACATGGGAATTTCAGTTTCCATTGGGGTTGCTTTTCGGTAGCATGTGTTTGAGCTTGATTTTTTGGCTGTTCATTGTTATTAGTATTTTTTGATTTATTTTTTGTCTTCTTATTACCTCTGGATTGTTGTGAAGGGGCAGATTGAATTACATTCACTTCAGAGAGCTAAGTTTGGGGGGAGGTAGAGGAGAGTGTGGTCGACTGGGAAGTAGATTGAGTTTTGACGGAACTGATAACACCATCCACATGAGATGAAGAGGATGGCTTGGATGGATTGGCATTAGCTCGAGTAACATTCGGAAGAAAATCATACAAAGTACCAGATTGTGAATAAACCAAATCTAAGTACTGAGCCTGAGCAATGGTTTCTTCCTCGGTGACCGCGCTACCCATAGCGACATCACGAGCGATCGGGGGTAAAAGTGATTTAGTGAACCACTCCGCCAATAATATGTCAGGAATGGTTACTTTGATCATCCTTCATCGTCATCTCCACTCATGAATATGGTCAGAGATATGCACAGAGTCAGTTTGACGAAGGGAGGTCAAGAGTTCATTACCCGTCTCATAGTGAATAGGTAGTTGAAAGTGCGTGAGGAAAGACATGGAAAGGGAGTTGAAATCATGAAAGGAAGCACGTGGTAGTTCAATATAGCACTTTGTTGTTGAGCCCATAAGTGTTCGCTGGAAAAGATGAAAATGTATAGAATCATCCATGAGGGAGTTTGATGAACACCACAAATGGAAAGTCATCACATGGTTATTTGGATCTTCACCAAATTTTCCGTCAAATTTCAGAATATTAGAAGGAAGTTTAGCTGGAATAACTGGCCAAACCAGTGAATGAAAAATAGGATCATTAGTTAACCGAGACAAGTCTGGGAGATCCAGAGTCGCAAGGAAAGGTAGTTGCCAATTAATTTGTGGTTGATATTGGTGTGGCATAGGAACACCAGTAGGATCATAAATTGGGTTAGGTAGATATTTGTAACCAGTAGGTCCTCCTACATACGATTGTTGTTGACCAGGATAAACATGATTCGATGATGGTTGAGAAACATTTGCATAACCCGGTGGGTTCTGAGCATTATAAGCCGGGTGATTTGCTTGCCCAAAAAGAGGATGAACATTGTGCCCTTGAGGAGGGTAAGGAGTAGATCCCGGAGGCGAATACACATTAGGCCCATGGGGAGGATGAGGTTGTTGTCCTCGAGGACTCTAGGTGGTGTTTGGGATGCCCGGATAAGGTTGACCATAAGATGATCCAGAAGGAACAGGATTGGATACTCCTCCTTGTGGGTTATGATATGAGTGCCCCACAACATGGGGTTGGGTAAATGAACCTCCGGAAGATACTCCCCAGGATTGTGAAGAGTTTCCAGCAGACGAAGGTTGCCCCCCTGCCAACGGTGGATTAACGACCGGGGTATGACTGGCAAAGGGAGGTTTCCCTCCAGGAAGAACATGAAAAGGGGGTTGTCACCCGGGAGGGGTAGGCCCGCCATAGAATGGTGGTCTTCCAGGAGGGATAGGTCCGCTAGATGGTGGTTTCCCTCTAGTCAGTTGTATTTGGCTGGGAAGGGTATGAATTCTCGGGTGAAAAGATGTCCCAGCAAGATCATGCGGAACATGTGGAGCTGTAGAGTGAAAGTTTGTAAAAGAAGGGGTAGGGATCGAAGTTCCTTGGGAATGAGTAGAGGTGGTGAGTCCAACATTAGGATAGACTTGTGCTGACACAACAATAGGGTTAATGACCTGATCGATGCGGTGATTCATTGTTTGACTAGGTGACCCACTTTCAACAAGAGGGTCATGAGGATTGAAGGGTTGTTGAAAGGATTCAAAATGCTCATAGAGATTGTGTCTTGATGAAGTCCTCCATATAGAATGAACAGGTGTGGGATTTGTATCTACTGTAGTGGTAGGACGAACAAGAGTCCTATACTCATCACCAAAGGTTGGTTCTGTGGATCCCATATATGTTTCGTTAAAAGCTCTCGCAGGTAACTGTGGGACCTCTTCGTCTATGATGTTCCCAAGGGAGTCTAAATGAAGCAAAAGTGGTTCGAGAGGAATTGTCGACACAGATGTAGTGCGAGGATTGGGATTCTCAATGGTAATCGAAGCGCCTTTTGAATTGTCTAACGGAGGAGCAACAATAGTCCCAATGTCAGATTGATTTTCTACCTCTCCACGGTAGTTGTCTTCTGGAGGGTTAGGAGGTAAGGGTTGGTAGCCTTCCGAAGGAAGCCCTTGCATCCTACGCGATCAACGAAGACCTTTATTGTCTACAGGCTCAATTTTGGAGAATAACAGTACACGCTGAAAATCTAGGGCCAACTAACAAAAAGAAACAACATACGCTAATAAAATCTAGGAATCAAAACCAAGCAAACAAAACTTCTCTCGATGATCGTACTAGTTGGTGATGAAATCCAACGTCGCGTGACCAAGTCAAGAAGGGGCTAGGATATGGTGGAATAGTTACAATGGCGACCTGCTTAACAGACTTTCACCTTGGTGCAAGTTTCCATGCAGTAATTGTGGATTTACCCTCCAAGGAGTCTGAGTGAGTTTGACCAATGTCTGTTCCAGGTACAGTGAGACTTCCCTCCACCATCACCTCGTGTAAGTACTTAAGTATTATGGCAACTAAGGACACCAATTCGCAGTCAGCCCCTAGGTGGGTACAGTCGACAGTCCGATCTGAACGTATGGGCAGGATAACAAGTCCGAAATCAACTCGAGAGGCTCCCACACATAATCGTGGGTATACCCTCAAGTGACCCCAATATACGATCTAACCACTACAAACAGTTGAACCATGGAGGAATAATCTCCATAACTCTCCCGAATGCGACCTCGTGCGTAACCCCTGTGTGAGAGGGGGATTCCAGAAAGCCTATACGACAATTGGATTTGACTCTCCCTATCTCAGGATGCTAATGTTTGTTTTGAAAACTTGGAGAGTTGTACTCACAGCCTAATCCAAAGTGCTAATCCTAGTCTAATGTTGGTGGAAGATCCTAAAAACAAAAAAATGTTCTAGATAATTTTTAATTAACGTTCATTTTACAGCTGTTCTTTACTCAAAGGGTGTATGACAATGAAACCGATGGTATGATGAATCAATTCCCAAGAAATGCACAAGAAGATGATACGAAGTCTTGTCTTTCTATGAATGTCTATCTGAGGGAAAGAGAAAGAGTTGTTTTCACTATCAAACACTAAAATGCAACATCCTCATACAATTATTTCTCAATCAAATCCTGGAATTGCTAAAAATTTCATAAATGCCTTCTAATATCCAAACCAATCACTAAAATATGTCCTTTTTCTTATATGTGAATGATAATTAGATGCAAAACTTCTAATGTCAATCAGACTTCAAGATTAAACAATCAGAAGCAAACCTCACACAAAACAAAAATACACTCTCGTCGTGAAATAGACAAGAAGGACACAGATAACCAAATTTGCAAACAAGAACCAAAAGAACCTCAAACAAAAGAGAAAATATGGAAAAATGACCTCAAAGATCACATGAAAAGGTTCACAGACCTTTGGATTTCCTCACAAAAGTCTCCACTCAGTCGGATAAAGGAGAAGAAAACAACAAGTTAACTCTAGGTTAGCAAAGACACAGAGTGACTTAAAAGCAAGGAAAGAAAATGTCAAAATCCCCCCAAAAAGAGGATGAATTCTCATAAATAAGGTATTGAAATCCAATGAAAAAGATGGACTGAGAGCATGAGACCCTGAGCAAATGCAAAAGGCAAAAACTGAACTCAAAAATTGAAAACCTAGAGGATTTTTCACTGAAAATGGGGTAGCGCTCTGGTGTAAGGGGCACCAGAGCATTCCAACGCTCTGTGTAAGACCACCAGGGAGTGTTGGCGCTCTGATAACAAGGGCAAGGGAGTGCTTTACTTCAAAAGTTCAGAAAAAGGCCTAGAAACTCAAAAAATCAAGAAAATTCAGTCAATCAGGGTGATCATGATGACATAAAGAGGCAATCAAACAAGTCAAAGATTCAAAGAGACAATATGGACAGGGTCAAATGAGTCGGAAAAGGGCCAAAACAAGATCTGGGAATGGAAACAAAAATCAGAGCTCCTCCCGAGTGGAGTCGCCAATTTCTGTTGTAGGTGAATCCCCCTGCGGACAACTGGATTCCCTCTTGGTCTCTAGACTCCTAAGGCCAAGACAGAAAAGTGCTTAACATGGACACTAACATCCTTTTAGATTTGATCAAGCTAACATATGAAGGAGAAGAAGAAAGATATGTACCTTATTAACGACGTTTGTCCCTGCAAAGTCCAAGCTAAGCTTCGATCCTGAGCTCCCTGATAGGTCCTGTAGAACAAACAAAGATACAATGGACTTCTTACTCTACTGAGATTAGCTCAAATATAGATCCATCTATTGCAGACAAAATCATGTGGAACAAACACCAATTTGAAAGAAACATGCCAAGCATTGATATATTGATGAGAACAAGTAAAAGTACTTACAATCCTTTGATGAAGGTGCAACAACTTCTTCCAGTTCTCCTTGTCCAACCCCTTCGCTCAAGTAATCTACATTGATTGCTTTGATGACATACCGCTTATAGGATCATAAGTTTGGTATCAATCTCTAGTCTCTATCCTCCCTTTCACCATGAGAAGGCCTCCTTATATAACCTTGGAGAGGTCCAACCACTTGAGAGATCTTTGGGATGAGTTGAGGATTCCTCTCCTTCAGTTGAGGATCTTCCCTAAGATCATGCCTTGACCATCTATTTGAATCCAACCACCTTCATGAATTGAGGGATTCTTCCCCGATTTGCCTCAACAAACCCAAAACTTGCTCAGAAAAGGAAAGAGCTCCCCCAAAAGGGTGCACAGGGCACTCAAACACTCCCCCAAAGAGGCTCAGGGAGCGCCAACACTCCCTGAGAGTGGGTAGGGGAGCGCTCCTCTCCAAAATCCATTTTTTAGTGGTTCTTTCAATGGGAAAAGGTTTGTACTCCCTGTCAAGTGATCTCTCTTATTCATAACTAGTCTTTGAGGTGTCTTAAGTGTCTTTATGATGTTGTTAGAGGCACGACATAGGAAAGATGGCAGTATGATGTTTGTGACACTTGCAACACTTGTGGTCAAGATGCGACACTTGTGGACAAGATGCGACACTTACAACACTTGTAATGATGACACTTGCAACACTATTGAAGTGAGTAACTTTGAGGTGTAACAAGTAGCTTACCAGAGTGGTTTGGTGAAGCTCTCAAAGTTGATTAAAATATCCATAGTTGTCACCCCAAATTATGTCCTTCGCAATGAGTGAGTAAGTGATCTCCAAAAAGGGCACTCTCTCTAGTTATGATAATGAGTACCTCAAAGATGATTTCACCTTGGTGACACATGTATAAATAAATTCCCATGTCTTATCTCGATGCCACATAATCTTATTCATATTAATGAGTAATATATGCTAATCCCCAAATATGTTAATGGTTTAACGTGAATTGTAAGGATATTTTAAAGACTGAATGAATGTATGAAAATAGGTTTGATATTATGCCTAAGAGTGTTTATATATATAATAATTCTATAGAGTCTAATATAATATTTTTATTGAACCTTTGGACCTACAACTCTTAGAAAAATTTATGTATGTTTATGATTACAATAAACATATTGGGCAGGTAAAGTGTGTATGTAACCCAATGAGTTAGTTTAATTGATTTGAATAAACCAATTTCAAAATGAATATTCTTGAGAAGTCATAAGTTCAAGTCAAGTCTAGTAAAGTCCCTATAAATTAAAAATACATGTTATAGTCACATAACATTTACTATAAACACCATTCACATGATGCGAAAAAGTACTTAGAAAATGTCCATAAAACTTTTTTATAAAAAAATGTAAATATATATAATATATATAATTATATAATATAATATTTAATATAATAAAATTTAACTATATATTATATAATATTTAAAAACACTAGATGGGAATGTTCGTCACAACCCTTCTTTTCAACACTATATAAAAGAGTCAAATTGCTTAATTATATCGTCCATCATTCATTCAAATATGTATATGTATTTGAACACATACTTTGTGTGCATATTTTGTTTTGTGAAGTTGTAATAAAGTGGCATTAGAGTGAGTTTTATCTTTGTTGGTCTGTGGCCAGTTGTTATTTATGTTATAGTTGCTTTTTCATCCTCAGATTATAATTCATCTTCACACATTCCTTTTCAAATACTTTACAACTAGTACAACTGCAAAGTGGTTGGCGGTTGGTGAACGCCGAAACGTATATAAGGTTGGTGAACGCTGAAATGTGGTTGGCAGCTAGTGAACGCCGAAATGTTTGGTTGCATTACGTTGATAATAGGCATTTATTTAGATGCCACGGTTTAATCCTACTTAATCATTTAAACGTGGCAATTACATATCCGTACAGTAATTTTTTACTGTGATTAGGTAAATGTTAAAAAGTAAACATGTTAACCGATGCCTTGATAAATGCAAGAAAGTTATGAACAATAAATCTGACCCATTGATTTTGGAGGACTACTAAGAATATGTCAGCATCTTCAATGCATAGCCATCAAATTAGGGTTTAAGGTTAAATAAGGTTAAAAAATCATTAATTATACCCATTATCAATAGGTATACGCCTTTCAACATAATTATATAAAAAAAAACATTACAAATTCTTAACTTGAAAAAAATATACCCCTATAAACTACTTGAGGATAGGGTGATACCTATTGGAATGCAAACTCAAATTCTTAAAACATGTCCTTGAAAAGGCAGTGTGTTAAAATTTAAATTAGAAACATTAGGTTAATATGTAAACTCAAATTCCATCTTCAAACATGTTATTGAAAAAGGTGCTGAGTTAAAATTTAAATTATAAATATGTATAAATAATATAATATTAATAAAAATATCTATTTTCACTTCAGATTTATTAATTATTGAAAAGGCGCGTGTTAAAATTTGAATTATAAACATTAGGTTAATATGTGTAAATAATATAATAATATTAATAAAAATATCTATTTTCACTTTAGATTTATTAAATATTAATAGTAATAAAAAGCAATTGATGTTAAAAGTGTTTTATGTATTTAAAAGATTTTGGTTTATTTTCTAATTATATTATTTTATATCATAGATTTCAATTTTTTTTTAATTATATTATTTTATATTATAAATTTTAATTTTTTTTAATTTGTGTTTGTTAGTGTTATATCATTTTACAAATATCACCCCTATTAATATAATATGCATCTTATTTTAAATTTAAAAATCTATTCAATATGAAATTTCCATTCACTTCACTGAGGTCACAAATTTATCGCAGGGAATCTTCACATTTAGGATTGAATTGAAATATTAAAAAATATACTTTCAAATATCTCAAATATATTTACCATTAGTTTAAGCAAGTTTGGGTAGATAAACACCACATAATATTTAAACACTAAATCAATGCAATAACCTTGAGGGCAATGATCTAATCAAGTATGTAGATTTGAAAATTACATTCATTAATGTCACATATATAACAAATCATTTCATATACGAAGTTTGAATATAAGGCATTCCATATCATTCAACATTTCAATCTTGTTGTCCCAATAAATCAATGTATCAAAACAACCATAAAACTTGCTCAAAACACATGAGAATAAAATTTTTCAGTAAGACATTCAAGACAACAACGGTACAACTCCTTATTATCATGATACAAAGATATCAAACAATAAATTAGCTTTACTAAAGCGTATACATCAATTCCTTTACCTTTATCCCAAGCACAGACTTCTCCAAAGCTTCCCAAACCCTATCTAGGTAATCCATAATCACTATAAACCCTAAAAAGAAACAACAAGGCCTAGCAAGGAATCCCACCAAGCTAGACTAGCCTCTCCAAGAGCTCAACAAGAAGCTAACATCACACCAATTGTCAAACCCATAGATCCACACTTGCTATCACAGTCTTTACTATTCACTTGCATCATCTTCCAAGATCCTTCAATAATTGCATTGCGCCAACTATCATAGATCTAAAACATAATACAAGTACTAACAAAGACACTCTCCCCCCTTTATATAGATTAGGGAGAGTGAGGCCAACAACAAAACATGGATTAAGTCCACAAGCAAGCTGTATACTAAGTTAACAACAAAGCCCCAAGTGGAGCACTACATTAAGCATGAATGTCACATGGAACCACTTTTGTGTGCACCCTCTATGTCTAGGTGTCCACATGCCAAGCGCTCCTCTGAGAAAGATGGCACATCCTCCAATAATTA